>JAYDYQ010000665.1:0-18777 GCA_034814905.1 Penstemon davidsonii | reverse complement strand
ACTTTCAAAGTTAGGCTAGTGGCAAAGGGTTATACCCAAAAAGAGGGAGTTGATTATGAAGAAACTTTCTCAACAGTAGATATGCTTAAATCCATATGCATTCTCTTATCAATTGCATCCAACCTCGATTATGAGATATGGCAAATGGATGTCAAGACAACTTATCAGAATGGTTATCTTCAGGAGAGCATCTACATGATGCAACCAGAAAGGTTTGTTGTTCAAGGACAAGAGCAGAATTTGTAAGCTTCTTAAGTCTATTTATGGGCTCATGCAAGCATCTAGGTCCTGGAATGAAACAATCAAAACCTATGGATCAAACAAAACATTTTTAAATTTTGTGTATACAAATACATCAAGGATAAGAAGGTGACCTTCTTGTTACTTTATGTAGATGATATTCTACTCATTAGGAATGATGTAGGGATATTATCTAACATGAAGAAATGGCTAGCCGAGCAGTTTCAAATTAAAGATTTGGTGATACAAGCTATGTTTTTGGCATCCAAATCATAAGGATCGTAAGAACAAGTTATTTTCTTTGTCTCAAACATCTTATATTAATAAGGTGTTAGCACATTTTTCGATGCAAAATTTCAAGAAAGGTCAGATACCGACCCGACATGAAATTATATCTGACCTTTCTTGAAATTATTCTCTCTAAAGAGAAATGTACTAAGACACCTCAGGAAGAAGAGAATAAGAGACGAATTCCCTATGCTTCTGGAGTAGGAAGTCTTATATATTTAAAGTTGTGTACTAGACCTGATAACTTCTATGCAGTAGACATAGTCAGTAGTTTCCAATCCAACCCTGGATTGGATCACTGGATTGTAGTTAAACATATTTCAAGTATCTAAGGAGAACGAGATATTATATGCTTATGTATTAAGGTAATGACCTGAGCACTATGGGATATACTGATTCTGATTTTCAAATCAGTTCAGCGTATTCAACGATGGAAGTCGAATAGTCGCTTGTGAACCAACTAAAAACAACTAAGATGTTGCTTTTAAATGTCGTTTAAAGGAAATGCACTTGGAGGAAATGAGTTAGGAAGACGTGTCTTATTTGCTTTAAAGAGCAAATGGGAGATTGTTAGAAATAGTTCTCATAAAGCATTTTATGAACATTATTAAAATGGAAACAAACAAATTGTTTTGTTTTTTAACTTGAATACATTCCATTCGATTCGATTATGATTTTTAAATAATTTAACATAATTATCAGAAAATTCCATGTGTATTTATTATATGTGACTTTTATATATATAAGGATGTACAAGAGGATTAAAGTCATAAACGATAGACTAAATAGTCCATAGAAATTTAAAGTTGGGATCTTTAATTAATTACTACTAGTACTGTCCACTTAAAATTAAGAATTCAATGATCTCGATCCGGATAATTGATGTTTAGACATTAAGGGTGGAAGTGCTTAATGAAATATGATTAACAAAGGACTGGACCAGACGTGAATTGAAATCTATTATAATATGTCATTAACTTAGGATTTCGATACATGTCACAGGATGATTATATATGATTAATCTAAATCCTGAGTAGGCATAAGCTTTTATTTTTGTTAGCGAGTCCTTTTGACTCATAGGACAACTTGTTTGTCAATCATGTCATACACTTATGTCTTGGAGGTCTGATGAGGGATAACTCGTATACTCCAAAATAGGAAATATCCCTTGCTCGAGATCGATCCCGATCACCCATAACTAAGGACGTCTGAGCAAAGGATCGAATACATCTCAAGTATATAATTTCAAGCATGACCAATCCGATCATAACTTGGGCCTGTAGCAAGCCTTGGGCCCTGGGCCGAGATATAGTGTATTGTGGATGGTTCACCTACCACGTCAGTACACCTATAAATAGCAAGAACATTTAATGTCAGAGGCATGCACTTCAAGACAATACTATATGGATAGGCTAGCTCGAGATTAGCACTATAGCTTGTAACACATGACATTCTGTAATACTCGGTCAAACCCTGTAATCATAATCTATATTGAAAATAAACATAAAATTAGTACTTATCGCTTTTTATATTGTCACTTTCCTCTATTTCCACACACACAATTTTGTGATAAATCAGTTGGCGCCCACTGTGGGGCATACTCGAGTGTTAGATCTAAATATGCATGTTACGAGAAAGTGATCTCATAATCAGATCGAGAAGGGTCAGCCCTCCTTCCAACGAAGTAGTAATGACCAGAATTCTGAACGTGGGCAGCAGCAGGTGAATGATTCACCACCTGTTATACCAGATTCTCTGCATGTTCAATGAACGTTCGGAGAATTAAAGTAACTTGTCAGGGCAATCTGGTAGCAATTTTTTGAAACAGAGAATGCGAAACAAATCGGACAAGGGAGCCAAATGGAGCAAAATTTGCCCTCTAAGGAACATGTTCAAATGCCGTAATGTTACAAGAAGAAATCAACATAATCTCATAAAAAATAAAGTGTCTTCCAGAGACATAATATCTATAGACGTCAAGAAACTAACCAAAGACATAATGTCTACGTTAGACTTCCATCTCCTAATTGAATATCGAAGAAATATTTCAAATATGTTAATTTTACAGAACTAAAAACTTCGAGAGAAGAGATTCTTATTGTTCTCAAGTAGAACAACTGGATACTCGAACCACAGAGGATTACCCAAGAAAAACATGGATCGAATTAACTGATCGATATAGAAAAAAAGGAAATTTTTTGTATCAACCGTTTGACCGATAAGACTCTTCTGATCGATAAATGGGAATGAGTATAAACCATTAATTTTGTAAAACTCCCCTAAGTAATTTTTTTGAGTATAAACCGTTTGATCGATAAATGTGAATGAGTATAAACCAATAATTTGGTAAAACTCCCCTAAGTAAAACATTGAGTATAAGCCATTTGATTGGTAAAACTCCTGTGATAGATAAATCGGAATAAAACCATTGACTTGGTAAAAATTCCTAAGTAAAATCTTTAGTATAAATGGGTTGATTGGTAAAACTCTTCTGATAGATTAAATGGAATCAAAACATTGGATTGGTAAAAATTCCTAGATAAACTTGAGTATAAACCGTTTGATCGGTAAAACATTTCTGATCGATTAAAATAAAATCATTGGATTGGTAAAATTCCTAGATAAACTTGAGTATAAACTGTTTGATCGGTAAAACTCTAATAAAAATATTGGATTGGTAATTTTCCTAGATAAACTTGAGTATAAACTGTATGATTAGTAAAACTCTTCTGATCGATTAAATGAAATAAAAACCATTACTTTGGTATGAAATCCCATGTAAAGTTTGAGTATAAACTGTTTGTTCAGTAAAACTCTCAGAATCAATAAAAGGGAACAAAGCCACTGAGTTGATTAAAAATTCCTAACTAATTTTTTGACATAAACCGTTCGAGTGGTAAGAACTCTCGAGATCGGTGGAAAGGAATAAAATCACTGAGCTGGTAAGAATTCCAAATAAAATTGGAAACCATTGATTGTTAAAGCCCGTGGGTTAGGAAATTTAGGAATAAAACCGATCAACTTGGTAAAAATCCCTAAATGCAAAGAAGAACGAAACAAAGAAAAGCATTTGATATATTGAGGTCGAGTATTGATATGAAATTATCAATCATAATACACATTTTAAGAGTGTTAAAGAAAGAAAATTGTGAAGATTATGAAACAGATAGTGCAAAGTACAAATATTATACAACACGGAAAAATTAAAATGACTAGATCAAGTTATTATCTTCAAAGATCTTCTTGAGTTCGACACTTCGATCTGCATATCCTCGGTCATATGCTTCTTTCTCACGATGCATGAACCCCGCTTCGGCCTTTTCTAAAAGAGTTTGAAGCTTGTCCATCTCTTGCCTGAATTTGTCCTTTTCACTAACGAATTAGATTTCCTTTTGCTTAAGAGCAACGTCTTTTTCCGATTGCAGTTTCTCCTCGAGCACTTTCATCTCATCCTGCACTTTATTGAGAGCTTCCTTGGTCTCCTTTAACTCTACAATGGCTTTTTCTTTATCGAGGGCCTCAATCTCGGCCTTCAGTCCGAGGTTAAATATATGTTGTTTAAGCTATGAAAGATAAGCATAAATTAGATCGCATGAGAACTTGCAAAATATAACAAAGGGTGAGAACAAGGAAAACTCACAAAATGAAGCCATTTTGAGCCTGGCGGAACAATTTTTCGAGCACTGACATGGACCGGAAGGATATTGCTGATAGACATTCCATGAATAGCTTTCAGAGGCCCAATAGTCGGAAATCATAACATCCATAGGTACGCCACCATCACGAGGGTTTCTCTTCAATTAATGATCGATCATCTAGAGGAGGACGATCAGAGGGGTATGGTGCTTTACTTTTTCCCGAACTGGCAGAATCTGAGGAAGAGGTTGCAGTGCTTTTCTTCAAATTGCTGACTTGAGGATTGGGATTAATGGGAGCATAAGTTTGTAAGCTCGTATGGATCAGACCTCGAGAACTACATTGTCCGGCTCCCGAGATTGGTTTATTGGTAACTATTGTACCAGAAACAAGTTTTATTAATTCCGATGATGGAATCAGATCATTGACCTGCTTATTCAGTGACTCATCGACCCCTTCGTCAGATCAGAATTAAGGAGAATTTCAGCAACAAGTTTCAAGACCTTGTAAGCCTCAGAGGCTATTGGCATCTTGATCTCAGAAACCTTCTTGATCTCGGGAACTTGATCGAGTTTGGCCCCTTCAACATTCACAAAAATTTGGGCATGTGGTTCGTATCACCAGTTAGATTGACCACTCGAGCATCCATGATCGGTTTGTAAGAAATTGGGGGTATCCTTACCCCGCGAAGGATCCAAGTTACCTTGTACGGGTTTCTTCGCCCAATCAGATTTGTCTTTGGATTTTGATTTATTTGATTTGGGTTTCTTGGGTCTGTGTTTCTCCTTGGTATTTTTCTCTTCCTTGACTTTGAGGAATTTACTTTTGTCGATCCCTTGGTTGCAGACATAATCGTCCATTGATTCTAATAAGAATGAAAAGCTCGAGCTATTTGATCGACCACAAAAAGATTGATGATCTCCGATCTGGATTTCGTAGGCAATGGTAAAAAATGAATTCACTAAATGACAACATATATATAAAGGAAAGGCGTAATTGCACTTTTGCACCCGCCCGTTTTGCTTCCCGAGGAATTCAAGCTCGTTAAAATAATCGTATTTACTGAACATAGAAAATCCGAATGGGGAGAAGCACATCAAATCATAGTCATGGTATGAAATTTATAAGGAGACAAGAGGATCGTTTACCGATCGATCATGGATTTTGAATTGTATGAAAGACATGAAGATAAGAGGTATAAAAATTTGTAAAGACAAATGTCTAAGCAAAATGAAAATATATTGAGCATCATTTTGGTTAAAAAAATAAACTCTATTACAAACTACAAAAAAGTTAAAGTGTTTGAAATAAAAAGTGATGCTCAGTAATACTATTCTCGAGCAGGATCGGCTTGAACATCCTCTTTCTGGTATTCTTCGTCGGAGTCCGCATCGGAATCTTCACCATCCTTCCCATCTTCCAAGCCAGGATCCGAACTCGAATCATCTTCGTCAGAGAGGTCGGATTTTTAAACGGCACACTGAACTCGTCTACCAGATCTGCGAACTCGTGATTTTCCAATCACTTGAAAGTTGGTTCTTGTACGGAAGACCTTCCTTATCTTTTAGAATATTCAGGTGTTCAAGCTATTTCTCCATATCATATGGAATGACAGCTGCTGCAATCAACTGCTGCACACCTTTGACAAAGGTCGTTTGGAGTAGACCACAAGCTCGTCTCCGAGCCAACAACATCTAAAACTTGGGACTTCAAGAACTCCTTAACGACCTCACTTCGGAATACCACTTGACCTTGATGATATGATTTCTAGGACTCAATTATGACCTGCTCGAGTTCCATCTTTAGTCTCTTGTTTTCAACCTCCAGGGCACTTTTGTCTTCACAACTTGAATAAGTGATTCTTCTATCCCCTCGGGACACTTGTTCCCATTACGAGCTTTCTCGAACTCGGCGGCCAGTGCATCATTTTCCGTGCGAAGCCTTGCAACTTCGTGGATCGCCTTTTTGAATTCGATTTGGGTACTTGCAGAATGATCCTCGAGCAAAGGAGATCGATATATTGCATGTAAGGATATATTTCCGACTTGTACAAAAAAAAGTATGACAAAATTATGCCAAGTCACACTTACAGCCTGATGTGCTCGAGAGAGCTGCTCCAATAGTTCTTGATTATTGTGAGTGAAGTATTCAGTTTGGTCTTTAGCAAATCTTCTGGCAATGAAGATATTCGTGGATTTATTAGCCAAGTGTTCTCCCTCAGGCGCACATTTGGTGAAGATGGTCCCATCCTCGGTGTAGCTGGTAGCTCTCCGACCTTTAAGGTGCTCTTGAACGAAATCAATAACATCAAGTTATCTACCTGATCAACCTTTCAATGTTTTCCCATATCGACTTGTGAAAACCTTTCTCTTTTTAACAAGGGGATTTTTCTATTCGATTCCTCAACAGATCGTTTTCGAGCATTATTTTGTGTGTCAATATGCTATTGAGTTAATAAGTTGTACCACATTCCAGGGGTCAGGGTCGAATTCGAATGCACTTCATTCATTGGATCAACATGAATCGCTCCACTTCCCTCGTCGATCACCGGGCCTGCTTGATTACCGATGTAAGTAGCATTCTCAGCCTCATCGGGATTTATGACATTCTTTTGGGCTCGAGCTCGTTGTTGCCTTGGCTGACCGTAGGATTTCTTTGAGGTGGATGCAATAGTGGTCCCAATCATTGAAGCCCGAGAAGCTTCAACCATTTCTTGGGGGTGGTCGACAGAGTGACATCCCTAATTGTATATCGTTCTACGATCGTACTTACCACTTGTTCAGTAGCGTGATCGTCTTCGCCTTGTTCCGCATGATTGGAAGCAATGAGCTCAGCAGTGTTTTGGGCAAAATGAGGATTTGTGGCGTTCGTATCAACCTCCATGTTTCCCGAATTGACAGACGACCTAGCGGTAGGTTGATCGGGTTTCGAGCTATCGGATTTACTGGAGCTTAAGTGCTAGGTGATTCGTGTCCAGATGAAGAATCGGACGACGCATAAGAAAATGTGGAATCCTCACTTCCCGATTCCGATCTGTCATTTTCCGACTCATCAACCGATCTCGAGACCGATTCCTAGCCGGGAATTAATGTGTCACTCAATTTTAGGAAAGTTATTATAGGAGTGGAAATTGATCGAAATATGTATTTGCTCCGAGCTCAAAGATATATTTTGCTCCGATCAACAAATTAGTAAATATGGGAAGTATGACTTATCGGGTCAACATATTTATACGGGGTTAAAATGGTAAATTGCATGATCAACTCAGAACAATCGCTACGTTTCAATTTCTTCCCGTAAAGTACCGGGGCAAATTGCACTTTGATCCCTCAACTTTGCAAAATATACTTCATTACTGGTCAACAATTGGCAGATCGGATATTTCGACAGAAACAATTCAAACTACTTCTACAAGCATTAGCTTCACTTATGCTCGAGAAGTGGGGGGGGGGGTACTGATGAGGGATAACTCGTATACTCTATGATAGGAAATATCCCTATGCTCGAGATTGATCCCGATAAACCACAACTAAGGAAGTTCGAGCAAAGGATTAAATACATCCAAAGTACAGAATTCCAAGAACGACCAATCTGATCATAACTTGGTCATGTAGCAAGCCTTGGGGCCTGGGCCGAAATATACAGTAGTGTGGATGGTTCACCTAGCACACCAATATACTTACAAATAGCAAGACAGTACTTACGGATAGGCTAGCTAAATATTAGCACTATATCTTGTAACACACGACATCCTGTAATATTCGGTCAGACCCTGTAGTCTAGATCGAAAATATATGTAAAATTGGTACTTACCCATTTTTATATTGTCAGTCCCTCTATTTCTGCACACGCAATTTTCTGATAAATCAAGGACCGTTGAGATTTGCTGGGAATGTGCACTACAGATATGTAATCCCACTGAATCTGTGGAAAGCTGAGTTAATTGATTCCCTTAAGTGTTAATTCTAGAACTAAAGAGTTTGAGTACTTTGATTTGTGAAAATGTTTATAAACCAAAATGTTCACTAGTGACTTAAAGGAAATTAAGAAAAAATAACTAATTATAGGGGTAAAATGGTAATTTCACCTAGATTTAATTATGAATCAATTCTTGGGGTTTAAATCATATGTAATAATTATATAATTATATCAATGGACACTATTATTCTATGATTGAACTTATAGTAAGAATGATTAAAGTCTCGATATATTTTAAAAATAATTTTTCTAAAATATACATGATGAATTAATTGCGATATTCAATAGATCAATTGTGAATTAATCAATTTAAAATATCACAGTTGATTAAATCAAATTTAACTATTGAATTAAATTTGTGTAGGAATTTTCTTAATAAAAAAAATACATTTTATGATTATATATGATACCCTGATAATATAAAAGTTATACAAATAAAGCAATTATCTTGAAGGAAAAAATGAAATCCTATTTGAGTTAGGAGAAAGTAGTTGAGAGAGATAAGGTAAGAAGATATGTAAGACATATTTATATATACTAAGAATTGCACTTGTGATACCAAACTTTATATCGATTCTCACTTGTGGTACCATAAAGATTCAAACCGACACATTTGGTACCATAATTTAACAAATCCACTCACATTTGGTACTGCCGTTAAAAATTACCTTTAAGAGGTGACGTGGCAGTTAAGTCTTATAGCGAAATTGATGCCATTACTTATGTTGACTGATAATTCTACCCCATAATATTTCAGGTTCGCAAAATAACCCCACATCTTCAAATTTCCTGACGATTTTAGTCCGTATGTTTGTCAAATTTCAAAATGGGCTGGAATAAGACAAGTGTGGATCAATTTGGAGATTTTACTTATTATATTTACATATCTATTTAACTAATTTCATTTTATAAACAATATTAATAAATTAAAAAATACATTAATATAAATCCGACAAAAAAATTAAAAAACTTATTTTTTTAAAATCTAAAATTTATTTAATAGTATAAGTATATCTAATATTTATTAAAATAATGAAGCTATATATTATTAATAAATAATTATAATTTTTTTTAAAAAAAAACCCAAAAGCCATCCCCGCCCCACCCCAACCCCTTTAACCACCCCACCCACCTACCCACCTAAATCCCAGGCCGCAGTGGCCTGGGAGAGGCCTGAGACCTACTAACCCAGGCCACGGCCAGCCTTGGTCAACGGCAGTCGACGACCTGGGATTTGGGTGGGGTGTGGGGTGGTTACGGGTGGTTGGAGTGGGGATGGGTTTTGGATTTTTTATGAAATTATAATTATTTATTAATAATATATAACTTTATTATTTTAATAAATATTAAATATATTTATACTATTATATAAATTTCATATTTTAAAAATATATTTCATCTTTATTTTTTTATCGAATTTATATTAAAGTATTATTTAATTTATTATTATTATTTACAAAATCAAATTATTTAAACCAATATGTAATTATAATACATAAAATTTCTAAATTGGTCCGCACGTGTCTTATTCGAGTCAATTTCAAAATTGGCCAACAATGTGGACTAAGATCGTCAGTAAATTTGAAGATCTGGGGTTATTTTGCAAACCTGAAATGTTAAGGGATAGAATTGTCAGTCGATATAAGTAAAGAAATCAATTTGCAATATGACTTAACTGTCATGTCACCACTTAAGGGTGATTTTAATGACAGTACCAAATGTGTCGGCCTGAATTTTTATGGTACCACAAGTGATAATCGATATAAACTTTTGTACCATAATTGCAATTCTATCCTTATATATATGAGATATATCTTTTTTTCAAATACACAAGTCTTTTACAAGATACAATTAGTAACAAAAAGAATATATCCTCTCTCTCTCTTTCTCTACACAAAAATTGTCCATCACCTTAGAGAATTAGGAGAAATTTGTTCTTCCAATTTTTCGAGTTTCATTATTCAAACTTAAAATGTTAGTGCCCACCCACTAGTATAAGGAGAAACGGAGCTGAAGATCAAGGGTTCAGAAGATCAAAAAAGTTCGCTCATCCAATCTTAAAACCAAAGTTCAACCGAAAAAACACGAAGGAGATATAATTTGTTTTCTCTCTCTTTTGCATAAATTAATATTGTTGGATGAAAATGAAGAAGTGAAGGGAGGTTTTGATGATTTCCAAAAGTCATCAACTAAGTTATGGAAACTTAGCTAACCTCTGAAGAGTTCAATCGAAAAGACAAGTAAAATCAGAAGATTGAATTTCGGTCCAGAAGACTACTGATCTAATGCTGAGTTCGGAATCAGACTGGTGGATTTCAGCAGAGTCAAATCAGATAAGTTCGATTTGAATCAGCAGAGTAGATTCGATCAACAGAGTGGAAGAGATCAGAAAGTCATTCAACGGTAATAAATGCACTTGGCGTAATGAATGCTATAAGAGAAGGGTATTAATGACAAATGATTGAAGGAAAACCTCGTATCAACAAGGTGCATTAAATGCGACTTACAGATCCATACAACAGACTGTACAGTGAACAGTTGCAGGGAGCCGTTTAAGGTTAAGGACCAAAGCTCGAGGAAGATCTTAAATCTGTCTCACTTCAACGGGCAGAATTCAAACCGCGAGTATAAATAGTTCTACATTCAAGAGTTAGAGACAACACAACAACTGATAGATTTCAACGATCAAATTTTTCTAAGTCTCAAAAACTCATGAACAGAACACTATCAGCCGAGTCACCTGTTGACGAAGCAAGTTGAGGAAAATGATCATACTTATAAATCTTAGTGATTTCTGTAACTGTGAGTGTTGTGAGAAGTAGATATCCATCTTAGTGAGTGATATTACTTCAAAGTATAGGTCTTCTTTGTGATGTCCTATAGTGAACTTGTGACTTATTCATTTGTTGTAAAAGTATAAGTAGAGTGTACTGAATACTTAGTGTTTCTAGTAGAACCTAAATCTTCGTGATTTAGAAGAGTGGACTAAAAGACTTGTCTACAGAACCATTATAAAAATTCCTGTATTTGATTTCGTGCTTTCATACTTGCATATTTTTATAAGCAAACAAACGTTTTAAAAGATAAAGCTTTTAAAGAGGTATTTATAAAATAGGGGTAAAACCTTTTTCAGATAAACTTGTTTGAAAAACATACTTATACAAATCTGCTGCATACATGTTTTAAAACTCTGAATTTATCTTAACAGATAAGTAAATCAGACGATTGGTCAACTTACGCTGAATAAGCTAAGTGCAAAACCAGCTAAGTAGTCTCATAAGTTAGATCAGCTTATTCTGCTAAAAGAAAGTTAGAGAAATTTTAAAAAGGAACATAGGTCTATTATGTCATGACCCTAGGATAACCATACCCCAAAAGCTAGCTATTGAAGTTGGAGAGCCCAAGGCCATATAAACCCCATATTAGTATCCCATTCTACCAATGTGGGATAAGGTCCCATACCCTTCAACTACGATCATTACATTCCACCACGCTTCCTTTGCCGAAGCCCACGTTGACCCACTCTAGTTGCCTACTCCGGTTGCCCACTCTAAGCGGCTTCACTCGTCTTTGCGGTAGCCCTTTCTTAGGTCGCTCCTTTCTAGGTCGCCCCTTCCGCGTACGTGGCAAAGTGTGTGGTGGCCTGCTCTGAAACCAATTGTTATGACCCTGGGAGAACCACACCCCAAAAGCTAGCTATTGAAGTTGGAGAGCCAAAGGCCATATAAACCTCATATTATTATCCCATTCTACCAATGTGGGATAAGGTCCCATACCCTTCAACTAGGCTCATTACATATTCACCCTCCCCCCCCCCTCCCCCCCTTTAGACCTCATTTGACCACTTTGGACCAACAAGTGGTATCAGAGCAGGTAACCATTTGAATCATTTGCCTGATCAACGAGCTTGATCCAAAGTGTGTTTTTTGAATGTTTTCAAAAAGAGCATAGTTTGAAAAATCAAAACTTTTTGAAAATGGATTGTATCAGCCATGTACCACACATTGGCGGTATGAGTTTTGAGTACTTGAAAATCCGCATGGAAATTTTTCTTGCTGCTTATAATGACAACATGTATACGTGCATAACAAAAGGTCCTTTCAAAATAAAAAATACCATCAAAGTCAACGACCAAGAGGTGACCGTTGACAAAGAGCCTGAAGAGATGACAACTGAAAAATCAAGTTGAATAACCTTGATAAGGTTGCTAGATTCATCATGACCACAACCCTTGATAATGATCGGTTTGACAAAGTCAAACATTGAAAAACTGGAAAGGAAATGTGGGCCAAAGTCCGCGACATGAGTGAAGGAAATGATGCTATCAAAGAAATAGTAGCAATAAATTACCAACATAATATCTAAAAAATATTTTCGTAGTTATTCTGTTGTTAAGTTGTAGGAAAAATTGATCCATAGCGATGGAATCATTCCATTGGAATATAATTCGTCACTACATTTTTAGTCACTTACAGATTTGTAACTAAACAACGACGAAACGATGTTCCATCAATAATAGCGACGTATTATCAACTAAATATCTAAATAAAATATTTTTCGTAGGTATTCCGTTGTCAAGAAATATTGATCCATAGTGATGTAATCATTAAAATTGAAAATATTTCGTAGCTATTTTCTAGTCACTTACAGATTTACATCTGAACAATGACGAAACGATGTTCCATCAATAATAGAGACAAATTATTTTTCATAGGTATTTCGTTGTTAAGTTGTAAGAAATATTGATCCATAGCGACGAAATCATTACAATGGAAAATAATCCGTTGCTATTTTTATGTCAGTTTGCAACTGAACAACGACGGAAATAAAAGAAAATTATGTTCTTACAAAAATAATGACAAATTACCAAAGCATATAAAATGAAAAGAATATGTCTAGAAATTATGTTGATAAACTGTCACAACTATAAAATAACAGTGATGGCATAACTCCAACAGAAAAATTGCCACTCTTACAAATTTATAATGAATATTACTAGAATTAAATATAAAATGTCCTCGTTTTGATAGCGACAAATTACTAATGGAACATCATGATATTTTCTTTTGTTGTTTTAGGAATTTGATTATTAAGTTGTAAGAAAAAATATTCCATACGACAAAATCTTTATTAGTAACTATTGTATTATGGTCTTTTAACATTTTATTTTATAAAATATAATTTAAAACATGGAGAAAATATAAAATTATTATAATTTATATAAAATAAAATTTTAAAAAAGAACAAAGCATAAAATTCTTTTTTTATTTATGAATCTTTTAAACAACAATTAACATATGAAATGTCTTGGTAATTACTGAAACCCTCAAGGATATTTTTTTAATTTGGCTGAACATAAGGGATGAGCATGCAATTATATCTATATTGTCAATTATTAATCCATAAAGTTGTCCAGCTCAACTGGTTGCAACATCTTATCTATACATGCATAAGGTCAAGGGTTCAAATCCCACCTCCTACAATTTAATTAAAGCATACCGCCTAGGCGGTCCCATAGCCTAGGCGCCCAGGCGACGATCAACCGCCTAGGCATAGCCCAGGAGCGCAAAGGGGATGAATTGCTCGCCTAGGCGTTCCCTAGGAGCCCAGGCCATGCCTACCGCCTCATTGCTTAGGCGCAACCCAGGTGCCCGAGCAATGGTGAACTGCCTAGGCGTTCGAGTGGCGGTGGTTAATTGCTCGCCTAGGCCTTGCCTAAGCGCCCGAGCGATAGCCACACCGCTACCAACATATTTATGCCGACATAATATTTCCAACAGATTGACGACAAAAACCAACATATAACAGCCAACAAAATAATTATGATACAAAATCCGTTGTAATGTTTCCAACCAAGTGGCAACATGATAATACAACAAATTTAAGGCGACGGAATTCTGTTAATATTTCAACAGAATTACCAACAAAAAATTGTACCAAACACATAGCATTTTCCAATAGAATTACCAACAAAAAATATATTGTCGCTATATTTACTAACGGAAAATTATTCCGTCACTCCATTTACCTGTGGGACCTTCACACACGGAATATTCAACGAAAAAAATCCGTTGCTACGTTTGAAAACCAACGGAAATCGGGACTTCACCAACAAAAACTTTTGTTACTGAAAACCCCTTTTCTTGTAGTGAGAGCATAATATAAGCATAGCTCTTGAGAAGTTGCAAAACTTCAAAATGAAGTCCGGAGAAACCATTGATCAGATGGATACAAGGTTTACAAGGACATTGAATGAAGTTCTCAAGGCGTTGCCTCCCAAGTTAAACATGAAGATCACAACAATGGAAGAATCAAGAGATTTGGGGGAAATTTCTCTTACTGAGCTGTTTTCTGTACTCAAGGGGTACGAGTATAAACTGTCAAGAATTTGAATAGAAGAGACACCAACCTCTAATCCCACTGCTGCCTTAGTTGCTGCAGAAAAACCAAGAAGATCAACAGGAAGATCAAAGGAAATGGACTCATCTGATGAGACCATGCTACTCAATAAAAAGGAGTACACTGCTGGCGATGTTGCGTTGTTACTAAATGGGTTCAAGAAGTTCTACAAAAGAAAAATGAAGAACAAATATAACAATGCTTCTACTTCTAACCCTACCTCTCATTCTCATGATAGTAAGGATAATTTTAAGTCCAAACTAATGTGCTACAATTTTAGAAAATTGGGTCACTTCATCAAGGACTGCCCATATCCTAAAGCTGAGAAGTATACAATGGAGGAAAAAGAAATAAGGAAAGAGAGAAGACATAACTAGAGTAAGGTACTGTTGGCTGAAGCTAAAAAGATAATAGCCATCTACACGTCTGACTCAGATTCGGAGACATCAGAAGATGACTCTGCTGAAGAAGAGACACCAGCATTGCTTTGTCTCATGGCCAAATAATTAGATGATTCTGACAATGAGGTAACTCTTTCTGAAGAAGAAAATGAGCTATTTAGTTCATTTGAACAAATGATGAAAAACAACACAAGTGTTGTTGCTGCTTTTGCCAAGCTTAAGCAAGAGATAAATTTGTTGAAAGAGCAAAATGCTTCACTGAAACTTAAGGTTGAAAAACCAAAGGTATCAGCTGAGTACAAAAAGCTTGAGAATGAGAATGAATTTCTGAAAGCAAAATGTGAAGTATATAAAGGAAAAATCATGGAACTTGAAAAGATAATTGTATTTCATGATATGTCTTCTGTTGCATCAGATAACGTGTCTAGTAAACATAAACTACCTTTACAAAAAGAAAGTTTAGAATTCGATTGTGCAAAAAAATTCATATCTGCTATTGTAAGGTAATCTAATATGTTCATAATACTAAACCCACTTCACCAGAAAAAGAGAAAAAGAGAAAAAGGAGAAGAAATTTCCAAAGGCTACTAAGGTTAAAGAGCCTAAAGAAAAACAGACAAGTAAAGCTAAACAACAGGGTAGTCCTAAGAGGTCTGCTGATAAGAGCAAAAATAATCAGACTAGTAACAAGTCTAAGAAGTCTGTTAGTGAGCAAGTAAGAAATAAACCTAAGAAGGAAATAAATCATAAAAATGATAGTGCTTGGTATGGAAATGAGTCATATTATGTGCAACCTACTTATTCATCATATTATGCTGCACCTCATTACCCACCTTACTATGCTGCTGCATACCTTGCTCATCATCCGATGCATGCTTACCCTACTTATCATGTCCCGTATCCTACTTTTGAGCATTACTCACATCATAATAATTATCACGATAATATGCCTTCTGAAAATTATGATGAACCAAGAGTTAGAAAGGCCCTACCAAGATCTACTGAGCTTAAGAAGCCTAAGGTTACCAAATCTTGGGTTGTCAAAGGTGATACTAATCCTCCAGGACCCTCTAAATAAAGGGTACCTAAAATATTTTTATTTTATTTTGTAGGTTAGGATTAGGAGTAGGGGTAAAGTAGAGAAGAAATGGTACTTGGACAGTGGATGTTCAAGACACATGTGTGGTGACATACATGAGCTGATTGATATTGTTGCCATAGTCGATCCAAAGGTTACACTAGGAGACAACAAAGAAGGCAAGATTGTGGCGTGTAGAAAGCTTATCAAAGGCAACATTGAGATATCTGACTTCTCATATGTTTAAGGCCTGAAGTACAATATGTTGGGCATAAGTCAATTTTGTGATAAAGGATTTTCTGTTATCTTCTCATTAGATAAGTGCCTTGTGGAGCAAATTCGAACAAAGAAAGTGATATTATCTGGAAGAAGACAAGAAAACATCTATATAGTCAACTGAAATTATGTGGACAGGAGTTCTAATGTTTGTCTGGTGGCCTCTACACCAAGTGAAGTTAGTTTGCTATGGCACAAAAGAATGAATCATGTAAACTTCAAGACCATCAACAGGTTAATCAAGAACAATTTGGTTAAAGGATTACCAAAAACCGGCATGAGCAAAGACAAACTTTGTGATGCATGTCAAAAGGATAAACAAATGAAATCATCTTGCAAAAGTAAAAAGCACAAATCTTCAAGCAGAACTTTGGAGCTCCTTCACATGTGTTGGTCCCAAAGTGGTCAGATGAGGTCTAGGGGGGAGGGGGGAGGGGTGAATAGACCTCTGAACCTTTAAAAAAATTCTCTTTTTTTCTATAAGACGAGTTCGCGTATCAGCAAGTTAAGATGACTAAGCTGATTTTGCACTAGGCTGATCATTAGAGTAGACTACTTAGCTGATTTAGATTATCAAGCTTCTATAGTCAGAGTTTCAAACAATGAAGCAACAGATATGTATGTGTGTTTTTCAATCAGTGTTTTCAACTCAATTTAAACTTTAAAGCACAAAGAAAGTTTTACCCCAAGTTAGAAATTCCTCAATTTAAAAGACTCTTCCTTTAAAGTATTTACTTAGCTTATGAAATATGCAATGCAAGACAAGTAAGTAAATCACACAAGGAATTTTTATAGTGGTTATGTAGACACAAAGTCTTTTAGTCCACTGTTCTAAATCACACAGATTTAAGTTTCACTAGAAACACAAAGTAGCTAGTATGTGAGCTTTTACAAAAAATGACAAGCCTCAAGTCGAACACTTAGCATTCAGGTAGATCACTTAGAAAAACCTATTCAAAAGCACTCAGCAACTAGAACTCTTAAGCTTTACAGCAAATGATAAGCTATAAGTAAGAACTCTCTGTTCACTCTCGAAAAATCACATAGATTAACCTTGCTATTTTCAGTATAGGAAATCACTCAGAAGGCCTACACTATGAAGTTATATCACTCACAAAGACGGATATAATCTCCTTCAATTCTCAGTTGAATGTCATTTAGAAAGACAAAAGTTTGATCTTGTTCTTCAACAAAAAACTTCGTCAATAGATGACTTCGCTTATGATCAGACGACTCAACTAATGGATTCTTGCTCTAAAGATGTGATCTTGAATTGTGCAAGTCTCTCTTGAATCTTCGGTTTATCATCTATTTATACTCTTGGATTTAAAATTCTGCCTGTTGAATATTGGCGAAATTACACTCTAATCCTGAGCAACGGTTTTATTTCTACGGCAACTTTTGCAGACTGTTCTCTGTACACTCTGCTGTACGGATATCTACTTTATGTCAGTCGCATTTAATGCACTCAGCTTGTTACCGTTGATGAGCTTACTGACCGACTTCACTTAGCTGATGGGATTACTCTGCTGATGATCACTATGTTGACAGCTACTCTGCTGATTCAAGAATGAACACATCTATCTTGACTCTGCAAATGATAACCAATTTGATCTTCACTGATCTGATATCCCACTTACCTGATTTGGCCACTTAGCTTCCAGACTGTGAGAGAGGTTTACGAAGCTTTTCATTTCTTAGTTGATGACTTCCTTTTTAACCTTTTTGACATCTTTAGAACCTTCTACTCTAATTCTTAACTCAACTGATAAGATCACTTAGCTGTTCTTGAGTTAATAACTTCTTCAAACAGTTTTCTCCTTTTTGATGATGACAAAACCTTCAACTAAGAACGTCTTCCAAGTCTTTTAGGTTTAGTCTTCATACTCTAAATGGAAACCATTTGATCTATTTGATCTGATACAACTTCATTTCAAAACCAATTGTTGGTTACTTCCCCCTTTTTGATTTATTTCCTTGCGTTTAGAGGGTTCTTAGTTGCATCTCTTTCTTCCCCCTTTTTGTCATTAACATCAATACTTAGTTGCATCTCTTTCTACTTCTTCCCCCTTTATAAAATTGGAAGCTTAGTGTGCTGAAGACATGTAGGTGAGTACTTAGTTGTTCGGGGTAGTTAGCTGTCAATAAGCTAACATTCAGTAGTCTTTTTTGCTGTTTATCACTCCAGCTAGAATAACTGTTTCCCCGGACTTCAAGAATTGATACCACTTGTTGGAGTGTATATTCTTGAATGTCACTTGGCTGTTGAGTTCAAGGCGGCTGATGAGAAGCAGTCCTTTGATAACTTCATTTGATGTATTGAGAACTTCATCCATGATCAGGAGTACCGCAAGTCGTACACGTTCCCCCTGAATTCAAGAGTTTGTATTCAAGTAGTCTGATGAGAGTCAGTCTTGACAAACACTCAGCCGTTGAATTCCAATAAACTGTTGAGATGAGTCTTCTGATATGTTCCCCCTC
>JAYDYQ010000663.1:0-14194 GCA_034814905.1 Penstemon davidsonii | reverse complement strand
TTTTATAGTTCTAGTATTTTTCAGTGGTAAACTTTAGGCAACAAACTCTTGGAATCCCTTAACTAACTATGTCACACTAGCTATCGTCTCCACGTTTGAATGCTTAGAGAAACTAGGGTTTGATGGAGATCCTGCCTCTGATCAGAAACGGAGCGATGGCTGATTGTGTTTTCAATATCTCTATACCAAAAAAAAAAAAAAAAAATCACAGGTAAAATTCTTCCCCTATGTCTGAATTCTTATTTCTTTAAATGATATCTATTCTTTTTGTGGAACTTGAGTATTTCCACTGCGTGTGCGGTGATTATATGTGGTGTATTTTCTTACATAGAAGATATTGTATCTTGTGGCGTATTTATGTTTGGGTGGTTTTTAGTGCCATTTTGGTTCATTTATTTGACTAAATTGGCTATTATGCGTATAATTTTAGACATTTGGTTTCACATAACCAAAAGGAATGCATTGGTGCGTGAAAGTGAGAGTCGAAACTGGGAATGTATATACATATCGAGGTCTAAATTTGTAGTGATCATCACGGATCATGGATTACCATGGCAAAAAATCAATTAAAATGCACAATATTTGTTAAGTTGATGTCGTTTTTAAAGGTTAGATTGCTTTGTTAGTTAAGTTTTCACTTTAAGTTGAGTTAGCTTGCTTGATTAAGTTATGGGATGACATACTACTATGGCTTCTTACAATAATAGAGCTAACTTCTGGGTCCCTCAATTGGGTTATACATACGAATAATTGCGTATTGTTCTCGCCTAACTTTATTAAGTTTGTGGTGTTATTATAATTTTTATTCCTTTGTTACTCAAAGTTTTAAATTAAGCTGAATTTGCATATGTGATTAAGTTACAAGGTGACATACTACTATTTCTACCAAAAAAAAAGAGTGACATACTACTATGATTTGTTACAAATATCGCGCTGACTTTGAGGTTACTTAGGAGTAAGGAATAGTTACATATTAGTCTCGCTCATCTTCATCTCTGCATCTTACGTAGTGGTCAATATTTCTAAGTTATGAAATTAATAAAGAGTCTCATATCAAAGTGAGCTTGAAAAAGAAATTTGTTGAAATTATTATAGTTTTTGATATAAATTGACATTTCTCCACTAGGTAGATACTAAATATTTCAAGTGGTTACCTAACGAAACATAATCAAGTTTATTGAATTCATTTGAGTTGCATGTGTGTTATGTGTAAGTTGGATTGTTCAAACACGTTTCTTGACTATCACATTCTTTGTAGCTAAAAGTTGTTTGCATGACTTATTATTGTATTGATGTTCATGCATATTATCCTTAAGTCACTTTGGGAGGTCATGAGAGTTTGATGTGCTTCAATTGGGAGTCTATATGCTAGCTTATATCTTTGTGCGTAGATGTCAAATAAGTCCATGTGATATTTCTAAAACACAATGCATTACCAGAGGACTTGTAAATTGCTTTAGTTGATAAAATCACAATTTCCAAATTACTTTCACATGGACATTACTTATTTGAAGAAGCACGTGTTTACAATTTTTATTTAACAAAAAAACAAAGAAATGTCTATCAACCTCAAGATGCTTTTCTTTTATTGCATATTATTTGGCTTACAAATTTGGCAAGTGGGTGTGTGTCAACATATATATGTTTGACCTCCTAATGGATTCCAAAAATTAACGTGCATGATCTACAGACCACACACACATATATGCATATAGATACAAGCTTATATACATATACACATACTGAAATACACACACACACGCATACATAAGTTTTTTAGAATTGACCCTTAATTTAAGTGAGTTGGCGCCCCTAAGAAGTTGAACAACAGTTGCACTTAAGTTTCCCAGAGAAATATCTTATTGATTTAAAGAGAAGTATTTTCATGGTAGGTGTTTATGCAAATCCTTTATCATTCTCTAAATTTTAGATTTTTTTAAAAACTCCCAAAGTTTGAAATTTTTGGCTTTAAACTTCTATAACGGCACTCATGCACTTTTGAATCCTTTAAAATGTTTATCGAGGATCAAAATTCAAAACTTCTAATTTGGCTCGAGCTATGTTTTTTACATTCGGGAGGTAAAGGGCCAAAAATAGGAACTTCGGGGTGATGTGCATTTTTTTTATTTATGAGTGTGTGACAGGTCGTTTCACTTAAACTCCTATAATGAAACTCATGCAAATTGTTAATCAACTTTCAATGTGGAACGAGGTGTGTTTTGTACTTTTGGCAGATAAAGGGCCAAAAATAGGAACTGAGGGGGTGATGTTTTTTCATTTATGTGTGCATCTAGTAAGCCATGTCATTAGATTCCGCGTTGATTTGTTTCCTGTTTATTATATTCTTATGGCATAGCTAATGATAGATCCTTTGAATAGACTTGCAGTTTTCATTTATGTGAGTGTTCAATCTTCAAGTCAGGCCATTACTGGCCTGAGTTTTTCTTCCAAGGTCGGTGACACGGCCTTGGAGATCCAGCGAGGCGGGGTTGCTGGGTGGGTGGAGATTGATTTAGGACGGGTGGTGGGGTGGTTTTAGGGATTGGGAAGGTGGGGAAAAGGGGGGTGACGCGCTTTGTTAACTCTTTTTTCGTTTTTATATCTAAACTGAAAGTAATTAAGTTAGGGGTTCATATAAATTTATGAACTCTTACATCCAATCAAAATTGATTCAAAATGTCAAAAATACCCAAATTATTGAGCACATGGTGGCATGTGATGCTGGCTCGGGCCAATTTTTGCATTTGGGATTGAAATTGCAAAGTATTCCTAAAATGGACGGCAATTTTGCCCGTTCGAACAAATATGAGTGAAAATTTTCCAGTGAGTAATAGTTGTGGCACGAATTTTTCTTTTTGCCTCCTATTATATGTTTAAAGATTCACACATTTCACAAGAATCACATATTGAATAATGAATAATATGTATAACTTAATCTATAACAAACTATTCATGATATAGGCTCTAATAAAAATATGTTCTGATATTACATATGTTATTGAGGGTTTTTAATGGCAAAAGCATTATTACTTTATCCTTTAATTTCACTACGAATTGAGACTTACTAAATTTTTATTTTAGTTATTGAATAATAGATCTCCAAAATGAGATTTCTAAAACCTAAAAATTATCTATAATCAAAATTAATTAAAGGTCCTCCTGCATGATCTATCTTTATAAAGTCTTGAATTTATGATTGTCAATGATCTGCTCATTTATAATCATTTCTATAATTTGATAACATGCATTGTAATATAATTCTTTAGTTGATTTTTGATCATATGATGACCAAGTTACGACAACAAGAGTACTAATTTATTTGAACATACTCTTCACCTACTAGTGATATCAGCTGAATTTTTTGTCTCCTCGGGTAGAAGCTCATTAAGGTCAAAATTGCACACTATGAACTGGTTCCTAATCTCATGTTCTTCGGATCGAGAAACTTCATTACGATTAGGAGATGACCCTCCACAGTTTCATATGTACCCTGCTAGAGCTTGGCCTTTGAAGAAAATCTTGTCACAAAATGGGCATTGAAAGTTGCGACATCCATGGGGTTGTTCTTCGTATCTAACCAATGAGCCATACTTTTCTCCCACTCTTTTGCTGCTCCCATACTTTTTTTTCTAGCAATTTTGAGAGTTTATTTCTGTAAATAAAACCAATGTTAGAGATAATCTTTGGCTCCCATAAGATTGTTATAATCTCTATTAATGACATGGTGGAACTTGACATATTTTACAAACACCTTCTTTGACCTAAACTTCAACGTAATTGCAGGGAGTTTCACTCTAAATATTAGCCTCGTAAATAGATTGACGACTTTCAGTTATCAGTATGTGGATCTATATTTGTTTTATGTGAGTGACGTGTAAAGGGTGTTCAAATTGTTTTTTGCAAGTTTAATTATCAAGTGCATATTTGTCTGTGATGTATAAGAGAATTTGATGAAGGAATGGCATTTATGAGCCGACTTAATTCGTCATAACGTATTTGAAGATGATATATACTTGTTATATTCCATATTCCTTGCACCTTTGATTTTCATGAGACATAATATTTGATTTCCTCATTGTTCTAGTTCTTTAAGAACTAAATAGTATTTCATTATCATTGTCATGTAGTGCATAAGAAAAACTATTGCTGGTTTATTACCCATGAAAACTTTTGATGTGAAGTACTCCAATATATTATAAAAGGAAACATCGCCATCTATCCGAGTCGGACCTTTGCCCGAGATGCCAATACCATGATCAACCGAAAACCATTACCCATGTTCTTTAAGATTACATATGGGTAAATCAAATCTCTGAACTCCTTGTTTATCCTACCCATTTCTACAACTTTATGAATCTTGACCAAAACTAGTGGATAAAAGAAAACCTGACATAACATAATTTTGGCAACATTTTTTTTTACGGAGATTGCTTGAGGGAAATTCTTTGCAGCTATGATTTGGACAATATGGAAGTCACGAAACAAGAGGATCTTTGAGGATAAAGTTGGTTATCCTTCAATATATATATATACTTTTTAGTTTAGCAAGTTTACTTTAAAAAATATCCTATTATAATATGTTAGAGTATTACACAACTTTCATTTTCTCTTAAGAGGCTTAAAATTCAATGCTAACATTTTTATAGCACTTCAACAACAATGGTTAAATATCCAAAGATAATGAATGTTAGGCTTTCTGTTGTTCCACGACTCATAAGTGTTTTGTTTTGACTTTTGTTGATCATGCATCGGTTTTGGGTATAGCATGTTGTGTTTGTAGCTTCTACCCAAAATCTTTGTGGCAGCTTTATTTCAGCTATCATTGTTCTGGTAGCTTCTTTTAGAGTTATGTTTCTCCTTTTAGCAACTCCGTTTTGTTGTGGGGTCCTGGCATCATAGTACTCAAGATTGATTCCTCTAGAATTGCAGTATTCTTCAACAGTCGAGTTGTTGAACTCGTTGCCCCTATCTGATCTGATCCTTAAGATTTTCAAGTTATTTTCATTCTGAATCAGCTCCATCAAATTGGTAAGATGTTTCTTGGTTTCACTATTCTTTTTCATGAAAATCACCAATGTATATGTTGAGAAATCATCCATAACACAAGGCAATATTTCTTTCCACCATTGCTAATGGGATCTATGGATCCAAACAAATCCATGTGAAGTAGCTCCAAAATTCTGTTTGAAGATTGGTGCTTCTTGCTTTTGAAAGATGACTTGATTTGTTTATCCCTTTGACAGGCATCACAAAGCTTGTTTTTGCTCATGCTTGTTTTGGGAAGTCCTTCTACAAAATCATTCTTGATTAATCTGTTGATGGTCTTGAAGTTGACATGATTCATTATTCTGTGTCATAGCCAACTAATTTCACTTGGTATAGAGGCCACCAAACACACATTTGAATTCTTATCAATTGAGCTCCAGTCGACTATGTAGATATTTCATTGTCTTCTTCCAGATAGTATCACTTTCTTTGTTCCAATTTGCTCCACATAGCACTTATCTTATGAGAAGATGAAAGAAAATCCTTTCACAAAATTGATTTATACTTAGCAGATTGTACATCTGATAAGGGATATTTTGTATGCGCCATTATAGGAAATACCTCTGCTCGGTGATCGACTTCAATCCCGACCAGGAGGACTATTATTTGACCTGCAGAACGCTGTTTCCGATCATGCCAGATTTATAGCTCGAGACCTTACTTTCCGACCTACGTCTCTCCTCGGAATCACTGTGGGGCCGACCCTCGGGCCTGGACAGCTGGCCAAGACAGTTTCCCTGCAGAGGGTCTAGCTAGCTCATCACTGTTCCTATATATACGCGGCGCATTTATGACATCAGGAGAGCACTATTCCCAAGATACATCCCAGCTCGGACTTAGAGGTCGGAATAGGTTTTAATTCGCTTTTCTTTGCACTTGTCTAGCTAGTTGTACGGCATCCTGTAACGCTCGAGTAGACCTACTTTGTAACTTGTAATTGGATCTGGTTATAATACGTATCACTTACACACTCGACTTTATTTATTGTACTGCTCGACTTTCCTTATTTGTTCCGAACGAAAAGCAGCATAATCAATTGGCGTCCACCGTGGGGCCTATTCGGGTGTTAGATCGAAAAAATGCCTACTACTAGGAGATACACGTACAATCGCGGCGAGCCTTCACATGCCGTTGGAGCTCAACGCTCGGTAAACAATGAACCATGTAATCAATCCCGAGCGGCCCACCAGTCTGAGGTGCCGCCGCTCGATCCGCCGAATGATTTGCCCATTCATACAACAGTGGCCAATTTGCGATCTATTATTGGAACCATGTGTAGAGAGTTTCTGAACACGGAAAGAGCAGATCGTGAAATTGTGCCTGATCAACAGCCTCCGGTCGATCAACCTACTACTCGGGGTCCCGTTTCTAACAGGCAAAGGGAAGGGAGTATTCGCCGATCTGCAATGGGAGCTCTGTCTGATATCCCACCCCGTGCACCTCGAGCTAGAACTGTTGTCCGCTCAGGACAACCATCTAGAACCGTCCAAGATTTGGATGATTCAGTAGTTGGGGAGAGTCAGCCCGAGGCTGCGGATAAGTTAAAGAAGCCAGTTTACAGAAAAGTGACCGAGGCTGACTTGGAGAAGATTGTGCAGGAGAGGGTTGTAAAAGAGTTGAAGAAGGAAATGCTGGTCAAGGAAACCCGACCCGCGGATGTCAGGGCTCGGCGAGCCGAGGCTAAAGAGGATGGGGCTGTTTTCCTCGAGGATGGTCGAGATAAGGAGTTAAGTACGAATATCATGCGATGTTCACCCTTTTGCCAAGAGATTAGAGAAGCTCGAGGTACTGAGACAGTTCCGACGAGGTTGCCAAGGTATAATGGAACCACCGATCCAGGAGAACATATTAATAGTTTCATAAACATGTTGAATTTATATGGGCACTCAGAAGACTTCTGTTGCAAGATTATGGTCACCACGTTCGAAGGAATTGCCTTGGACTGGTTCAGAAAGTTACCTCCGAACTCTATTTTCTCTTTCGACGAGTTGTGCGACAAATTGAAACACCAATTTGCCAGTCAAAGGAAACAAAGATTACCAGCCAATCATTTGGGAACGGTGAAGCAGCAAGAAGGGGAAACGCTAAGGCAGTGGTTGGCTAGATTTAGTACCGAGCTTCTGAAGGTCGATACTCCTCAGATCGAATTTTTGTCGTCATTAATGTTCGAGCTAACCCGAAATACTCAGTTCGAAAACGCTCTTTGTCAAAAGCAACCAAAATCTTTCGAGCGGATCATGGAAATTGCTGAAAAATACATGATTCAAGAGGAAATGAACAAATTGAAAAACGCTCAGAATCCTAGGCCCCCGGTCGGGAAGAAACCTGATAGGGCCCCTATCCCAAAGCCAAGCGATACGCGCATCAAAGAAGCTCGGTTTGGCAGAGACTTAAGGTCTATAAACCCCAGGCTCCGACCCACAGATCTAATGTCTACGGTCGACCTGCTTCTCCAGAGCGGGCTCCAAGGAGAGAACCTGAGAAAAGCAGTTTCACCAGGCTGAATGCCTCGAGGGACGAAATTCTAACTGTGCTTGAGGAAAGGAATTTAGTCCCAGAGGCTCGGCGTATCACTCAAGCCAGGCCGGGGACTATGAATCACGGTAAGTATTGCAGGTACCACATGGCTCGAGGGCACATCACTGAGGATTGTTTTCATTTGAAACAGGAAATTGAGAAATTGATTGCTCAGGGAAAGTTAAAGGAGTATGTTAGGAAGGGGAATCCTAACAACCGTTTCCGATCAAGGAGTCCGCGGAAGTTCTCTGAACAACTGCGTAATGATCAACATCAAGTCGAGGAGCAGACAAACGGAGTGATAAATGTAATAGCTGGCGGACTTGCTGGAGGAGATAGAAGGAATACGAGGAAGAGGACGGCTAGGTCGATAAAGACAGTTGTCTCGACCAGAAGCGAAGTCATGTCCTTAGAACCAGCTCCTTTGGCAAATCAGGTCATTAGTTTTACCGAAGCTGACAGACCGAGTGAAACAATGTGGGACACTAATGAAGATGACCCCGATGTCTTAATTGTATTGACCTTGAAAATTGCTAACTTTGAGGTTAGAAGGGGATTGATCGATAACGACAGCTCGGCAAACATAATCTCTTCTGAAGCTCTCACTCGAATGAATTTACAGCACCCACGTCTAGATCGGGTATCTACCCCGCTTATTGGCTTCGGTGGCTCGGAAATCGTTCCTCTCGGAACTATCCTCCTGAGTACCACTATGGGCAAGAAACCTAAAGATGTGACGAAGATGGTCAAGTTCTTAGTTGTACGTACCCCTTTTGCTTATAATGCTATTTTGGGAAGATCGGCTTTAAACATTTTCAAAGCAGTCGTGTCAACTTACCATCAGAAGGTCAAGTTTCCCACTTTGGCGGGGGTCGGAGAAATGAGAAACGATCAGTGCATGGCATGGGAGTGTTACAACACGTCCCTAAACATGAAGAAGCAGTTTGAGCCTATTTTGCCCTCGAAGAGGAAGTTAGAGGATGAAAAGGTTTTCTCGGTATCTGACCTCCCACTACCAAATTGTGAAAAATTGCAGAGCAAAAAAGGAAAGGTGATCGATATAAGTGTTCAACCCCCAAGTCATAAACAGGTGACGTTAGTTCCAGGATCGCCCGAGAAGTTCACCAGGATAGGGACTGAGCTGAGTCAAGGGATGGAAACTATGCTGATCGAGTTCTTAAGAAACAATGCCGATGTCTTTGCATGGAGCTCCGATGACATCATGGGGATCGACCCACGGGTAATTACCCATTCACTGAATATTGATCCTAAAGTAAAGCCAGTTAGGCAAAAGAAGAGAAATCACGATCGGGAAAAGGATAAAATCATTAATGCTGAGGTCGACAGATTATTAGCCGCTGGGCAGATCAAGGAAATAACATTTACTGAATGGCTCTGCAATGTTGTTTTGGTATCGAAGGGAGAAAAATTGGACAACAAGTGGAGAATGTGCAACGACTTTACGGACTTGAACAAGTTGTGTCCGAGAGATCCCTATCCCTTGCCGCGGATCGATATGCTGGTCGATTCGACCGCTGGTTTCATCTTCTTTAGCATGATGGATGCCTTCCAAGTATTTTATCAGATTTTTATGAATGAAAGGGATCAAGACAAAACCGCTTTCATTACCGAGCGCGGAGTGTATTGCTTCATAGTGATGCCTTTTGGATTGAGGAACGCGGGAGCAATTTATCAAAGGCTCGTGAACATGATGTTCAAGGATTTAATTGGTGAAATCATGGAAGTTTATGTCGATGATATGCTCGTGAAGAGTATGACTGAGGAAGACCATATAAAGCACCTCGACAAATGCTTTGCGATTTTGAGAAAATACAGAATGAAACTAAATCCAGCAAAATGCACTTTCGGGGTGAGATCGAAAAAATTTCTCGGCTACTTGGTCCATGAGCGTGGAATCGAGGCAAATCCAGAGAAAATCAGAGCTATTGCCGAACTTAAACCGCCAACGAAGCTCTCCGAAGTGCAGAGTCTGATCGGAAAAATAATATCATTGAACAGATTTATATCCCGCTCGGCGGACAAGAGTTTGCCTTTCTTCAAATTGCTGAGGAATTCGAAAAGCTTCGAGTGGAATGAGGAGTGCGATAAAGCTTTTGAAGAGCTAAAGAAGTACTTAGTCTCCCCACCGATGTTAGCAAAACCGGTCGAGGGGGAGCCTTTGTACTTATACATAGCAGTATCAGCGGAGGCCATAAGCTCGGTTTTGGTAAGAGTTCAGAATTCCGATCACAAGCCGGTGTATTATCTGAGTAAGTTGCTTCAAGGTGCAGAGAAGAATTATCTGGAGATCGAGAAATTCGCACTGGATCTGGTGATCGCCGCGCGGAAATTGAGGCCTTATTTTCAGACCTATAAGATTATTGTTTTGACAAACCAGCCTCTAAGGCAGGATCTGTCGAAACCAGAAACGTCCGGAAGATTGATTAAATGGGCAGTAGAATTTGGACAGTTCGAAATCGAGTACCAACCTCGAACGGCGATTAAGGCCCAGGTCCTTGCCGATTTCATTGCAGAATCAACGGGAGCCAGTTCGGAAAAACAATCAGTTCCCAAGGTTAATTTGGTGGCGGATGTTCAAGAGAAAGTTTGAGTGATGCATGTCGATGGATCGTCGACTAGAGAAGGTGGAGGGGCCGGAATTCACTTTCAGGGCCCCGAGGGGGAAGACCTTAGTTATGCAATCACTTTGGATTTTATGGTAACGAACAATGAGGCGGAGTATGAGGCTCTAATCGCTGGATTAGGAATGGCAATTAAAGCAAATATAAAGTATCTTACCGTGTTGACCGACTCCGAGCTGATACATAGGCAAGTGAAAGGGGTTTATGAAGCAAAAGAGTTCAACATGGTAAAGTATCTAAAAAGGGTTAAAGGATCTAGTGGCAAAGCTGGATAAGTTCGATATCCAAGCTATCCCTCGAGAAGAAAACTCTTGGGCGGATTTGCTCTCAAAGTTTACAGGGTCGATGGATGGACGAAAGGAAAGAGTAATAACTTGGTTGATGTCCAACACTCCAGCTATAGATTTGAACATATCCCCGAGCTCGGAAATCATGGAGATAGATACTCAAGGGCCTTTCTGGATGGAACCTTTGAAAACCTCTCTAAGGAATGGTATCTTGCCAGAGGAAGCGAACGAAGCATGAAGAATTAAATATCGAGCTCCAATGTATGTTTTGGTCGAGGACCAGCTTTATAAGAGATCTAGCTCGGGAATTTTGTTGAAATGCGTTCCTGAGAGTCAGTTTGATCTTATCCTAAGGGAAATTCACGAAGGAGAGGCTGGAAGCCATTGCGGTGCTAGAGCATTAGCTTTGAAGTGCTCGAGGACTGGCTTTTATTGGCCTACTTTGATTTCGGATTCCATCGATTATGTCAAGAAATGCCATCATTGCCAAATTTATTCAAATTTGATTCATCAACCTGCCGAACAGCTGCACTCTATTCTGATCTGCTGGCCTTTCGATAAATGGGGGATCAATATCGTGGGACCTTTCCCAACCGCTAGATCGAGAAAAAACTATGTCTTGGTTGCTGTTGAATACTTCAGTAAATGGGTGGAATGCATTGCGCTAACCAAGATTACTCAGTTTCAGGTTATAAATTTTCTCTGGAAGTATATTGTTTGCAGGTTCGGGATACCGAGGGTTTTGATCTCCGACAATGGAACTCAGTTTGCGGGAAAGCAGATTCTGGAGTGGTGCGAAAAGTTTGGAATCCAACAGAATTTCACCTCGGTCGAACATCCTTAAGAGAACGGGCAGACCGAAGTCACCAACAGAGAAATGGTCCGATCACTGGAAAAGCGTTTGGCCGAGGCGAAGGGTACGTGGTTGGACGAGCTTCCTGGAGTCATTTGGGCTAATAGAACCTCAGTAAAATCTGCTACTGGAGAAACTCCTTTCTCATTGGTGTACGGTTCGGAGGCTGTTATACCGATCGAGGCGTTGGTACCATCACCAAGGGTTGAATCTTATGATCCAGATCAGAATCAGTCATTGCGGGAAATGGACGTCGATCATGCGGATGGCAAGCGTGAGCGAGCGTGCGTAAATATTCAAGCTACAAAGTCCAGCATGGAAAGAGCTTATGACAAGAAAGTCAGAGTATGAGCATTCAAAGTTGGGGATTTGGTCCTCAAAAAAGTGGAGATATCAAAGCACGTCGGAAATCTTCAACCGAACTGGGATGGCCCTTACGTCGTGCAGGAGGTCGGAAAGAAAGGATCCTACAAGATTGCTCATCTTAACGGTGAAACTTTGCCGAGGACCTGGAATGCGGTTAACCTGAGGAAATACTATGGAAGATAGTTGTACTCGTTTTCTTTTCCTTGTAATTTACTGTTCTTTGCAACTCTATTTTTATTTTAAGTGTAAGCACAATCAATGAAGTTCTCTTTTAAGCTCCAACTGTTTTCCGAGTACCATGCTGACAAGGAGAAGAAGAAAGAAAAAATGTCTCGACTGAGGGTGAAAGCTGTTGCTATGCCCCTCAGCTCGATAAAGACTTGCTCAAAAAAGCAAAATGTCTCGACTGAGGGTGAAAGCTGTAGCTATGCCCCTCAGCTCGATAAAGACTTGCTCAAAAAAAAAAAAATGTCTCGACTGAGGGTAAAAGCTGTTGCTATGCCCCTCAGCTCGATAAAGACTTGCTCAAAAAAGCAAAATGTCTCGACTGAGGGTGAAAGCTGTTGCTATGCCCCTCAGCTCGATAAAGACTTGCTCAAAAAAAAAAATGTCTCGACTGAGGGTGAAAGTTGTTGTTATGCCCCTCAGCTCGATAAAGACTTGCTCAAAAAAGCAAAATGTCTCGACTGAGGGTGAAAGCTGTTGCTATGCCCCTCAGCTCGATAAAGACTTGCTCAATAAGGAAAAGTGTCTAGACTGAGGGTGAAAGCTGTTGCTATGCCCCTCAGCTCGATAAAAACCTGCGCGAATAAAACATAACTATCTAGCTTGGAGAAAGAGACTTGAATGATAAAGTTTGTCAAATTATTGATCGTCGGACAAATTCAAAAGCGGCTCGAAATTATATAATTAAGTAGCTCTGCTCGAGATATGAAGATTTTTGGAAAACCCCATATTCTTTGGAATTCCTTCTCAAGATGGTTTATTATTTTCCAAGATTTCATTCTGATTCGAAGTAAATCTCTCGGACTTAAGCAATTATTCATTCAGTTACTTATCGGGAAAAATAGTCGGGATGATTTAGACGATCGATAATATTCCAATTATGGATTAAACTTTGCGTTCAGATTTTTAAAGTTTCATCGGATTATCAGTTCGTCATCGAGTTGGATGTTGCGAGCAAGAATAATAACAAGGACGATCGAAAAGAAAGATAAATTGCAAATGTTCAAGTTGAAAAATAAAACTCTTATTTATAAATTCCAAGCAGAATACAAGGGATCAATGAAATACAAGAAACTACAGCTTTATTGATATTCATTGAACAAATTACTGAGTTATTGAGTACATTTGCAAATAAAGTCCTAATACAACTACTGTGCCCTATTCTATGGTCTTCGAACATCCTTTAGTGTTGTCGATCAGGAGCATAGGCGAGCATCCGATGAGTGCACCACGATTTGAGTGACAGATCGGTTGTCCGGTAGACTTGTAAAGTGATCGAGCTGTAGATGTTTATCGTCTAATGATATCTGGTTTTGAAATTAGACAATATGGATTGCAGACCACCTTTTCTGCTTATCTCCATACAGTCCCCAGCCTTCTTGCCACCAGCCGAGCCCGATCACTTCCCCGAGTTGGCGTCTAAGGTTGAAATTTCTCATTTTAAGATCCAAAATTTCAACCTAGAGCAGCCAGTCGTCATTTTATGATCCGAAAGCTCGACCCAAAGTTACCATTCTTCAAGAAAGAGAGGAAGAAATTGGTACTCGAGGTCAAACTTCCTTTTAATTTTCAGACCAGCTTTCCGCCCTCGGGGATACCCCTTGAAATCCGCAATGCTAACCCTGCCCAAAATACCCGAGCAAGGGTCAGTCACTTATTGGTATCCCGAGGGGAGATCCCATTTTCAGGGATCGGAGACCCATCGATCATCGAGGGACCCCTTTTTTCCGATTCCACCCATACCAAAGAAATATGTATTTTGTTTGTGAGATCGGAAGTATGTTCGAAGCCAAATCTCCAAGGCTTGAACAACAAGAAGGAAGGAACCGAGCTTGGTCCTCGGATGAAACATTTTCACGGTGTAAAGTAAAAAATTTCAGCTAAGTAAAAGGCTCTTTATATACTAAGAGAAAGTTAAGATCGACGGTCATTATCCCACGAAACCAACCGCCCAGATTAACGCATTTATCACGGGTGACTGTTCCGCTTCCCGAGGGATAGGTACTGTTTGGTCAGAATTTCCTTGGAACTTTGCTGAAAAAAGGGGAATACTATGACTCGGTCAGAAGTCTGGTGCAGAAAACTTTCAGTTTTTACTTCCAGGTCGGAATTTCGATCAAATTGCAGCTCGAGTATTATTTACTTCGCTATGAGAAAACAACTTGAATTGGAAGAGGTTCAAAGTAAATATGTTATTCCGACCAAATTATAACGTTATTTAAAAGAAAGAGGGTTTATTATTCCGAAGCAACTAGCAT
>JAYDYQ010000662.1:0-24981 GCA_034814905.1 Penstemon davidsonii | reverse complement strand
TGGCTCAATCGATTTCCAACCTCTAGCCTGAAAATTTTCTGATCCAGTTTAACTTCATATCAAGATAAAACCATGCCGATTCAAAGTGACCTGTCATCAATGGTAAAACTTACATACAACACACATTCTCTTGGTGGGCCTCGTGTTCTCAGAGGCCCCCCCCCCCCCCCCCATGCTCCTCTCATATACATCTTTACTACCAAAAATAGGTTAAGAAACAAGTATAGACCCGTTCTCAAATTGTCCGTATATTTCATTAGATATGCTTCAGTTCCGTATCTTTACAACCTTGTTTAATATAGAAGTAATGTTATCTTTTCTGACCTGAAACTCTAATTTCATCGTCATCTTCATCTTCATCTTCATAATCATCACTTGAACGGCCACGATCATCCGAAGGTCGTTTCAATCTCTGAAATATCTCGTCAAGGGATTCTGAGGACGAAACTCGAGATAAGAGTTTGGTTTCTTGAACTTGACGCAAAGGTAACAATTTCTTTGCTTCTATGTTTGTTTTGAAAGTTTGAAATCCTTGTTTCATTGATGCCCATTTTGAAGCTAAACCAGATGGGATTCCGGTTGCGGTATTAGACTGAGAGTTCCCGGTATCAAGTAAGGAGACTTTCGTAGATGAAATACTCTCAACTGGCTTGGTATTTGATGCAGTTTTGCCTTGTTCTCTTATGGCTGCATATTTGCTGCTTATGGCTTCTTTGCTCCCAGAATACCTTCTTGAATCGTCTTTTAGAGGCTTCGATGAACTTCCCGTTATATCCTCCTTGCTCAAGTCGGATGCCACCTTCATTTCGATTTTATTATCCTGGATAATGCGTCATCAAACTCAAAATTATGTACTAAAGAATTAGGACAAATATAAAGAATACGATATGGAAGATGAACAATTCTTCTAGGAAATGTTTGGTTCTTGAATTTCAGTGAGTAAATCATTAAGGAAAATATTTTACATTAGGCATTATTTTTTTATTTTTTTTTTTCTTATTATTTTCTTACTAAAATCCAAGTTCAGACATAGCCATAGCCATAGTAGAGAATTATGACACATTTACTTCTGTAAATAAATAAGGGAAACTTTCCATGATATTTCCTAGCACATCAATGGTTCAACATGGATAAAATCACTGAAAAGATGCATAATTGCAGGGTAAAGATTGCATACATGGCTAATGCGACCAGATTCAAGATCCGCGCTCATCCCATTGAAATTTCTAGCCAATGGAATAACGTGTTCCCCAACTTTGCGCCCTTGCTCAAGCCAGCTTCTTTCTGCCAAATTAAGCATAATTTCGACATTAAGGCTTCGTTTGGATTGAGAGATTTGAATTTGAAGAACAACTTGGAGAAAGTATTTCAAATTACTTCAATAATACATGGAGTTCAAAATCATCAGTTAAAAGCAGAGTACAAAATGATCACTCGAGGATTTGAAATGCATAATGTGTTTGTAATTGTGGATTTGTAATACATAGCTCTAAATTCTTCAACCAAATGAAGCTTAAGTGTTACCAATCTTGAGTATTATGTGAAACTGGATTCAAGTATGTCCACTATTGTAATTTTCATAATTAGAACCTTGTGTGACAAAGAAACATGTTATGGTACTAATGCAATACTAATGCAGACAAATCAATTACCCTTTTGCAATATGAGCAACCCAGATGGATCAAACCCATCTGTATCGTCTGCTTCGGTCTGAAGTCTAAAAATTTTCCAGTTGCCGAAGAAACTGATGATCCTGTCAAAGAAATTGCTTGCCACTAGGATTGTGTAAATAACCATTATAAGAGGATATATTCTGTTAAATCCATCCCCAAAGAATGGTACAGCCTCGTCTATGTTTCCCATGCGCTGCAACCATATATTATCTCAAATCAAACAAAATAACCAAATTTTTTAAAATCAAGCAAACTTACCAGATATCAAAATCATTTTGAACTAAATAAACAAAAAGTGAGACTAAACAACAAGCAAGAAACCAAAAAATATTAAATAATTATGTAAAATACAAAATATTTGATTAACGGCTTGATGAGTTCTAAACTTATGAAGATATAGCGAATCTAACATAAAAATATACCACTGCAAAATCTGTTAACAAGATAACATGTAGCACATAAATAAATACATATAAGTTTTCTTTTTAAATTTAAAGATTTAATTTGATTCAAGTCAAAAGAAACTTTTATTGTTGAATATAGTTGCATATAATTTCACTTTCAAAGGGTTGATCTTTTAGCTTTAATTATCCAATCATATATTTGAGGGTGAATCACACTAATCATCCGCCATTGCAACACTTTGGCCCTCCAAGTTAAAAGTGTTGCAATGTCGTCCCTCAAGTCATGTGTACACTGACCATCCTTCCCAGTGAAAAGTGAGTCAAGTGCTGCGCACGTGACTTTTTTCAAGGGCAAATTTATGATAAAATAAAAAAGTTAAAGAAAAAACCTTGCCGTGCACCCAGGTCGTGGCCCAGAATTTGGGGTGGGGTGGAATGCAGGCTACAGGACAGTTTTTTTGTATTAATTTTCTTCTTTTAATTTGAAAATATTATATTATTATTTTATTTTGAGTACTTTATATTATTTTTAATTTGAAAATTTTATTTTATGTCTTTATGTGAAAATTTGAAGATCTCCTAATTTTCCCACAAACTTGGCTTGAACGACGATAGTGCAACAGCTTTCACTTGATGGACCAAACACCAAAGTGTTACAGTGGCCCTACTTAGAGGGATGAATTGTGTGTTTCACGCTATATTTTCATGATATCATTAAGAATTATAGCTTTATAAATTGTTCATGAAACTTATCAATTACCGTGATGCATGTGGAATTGTGAGTAGTATTTTACGAATTGAACTATATATTCATGGATAGATTTTGAAAACTGGAACTTTTCTCTGCATGCCTAGAAAATTGCAATTTTCTCACCATCACATGAACAAAACCATAGGAATGGGCTATAATGATGGAAACTCACCTTCTCAAAAATGGTTATCTTGCCCCCATCAAGACTAATGAGATTAAGAAAATTATATGAAATTGGAGGCGCATAACGAGCAACCATCCTGGAAGGCAGATTAAGAAAGAATTTGGTAAATAAATAGATCAATACCTTTTAGAAATATGCACTCAAAACCAAAACAATTAACTTACGAGCATATCATCAACAAGCTAACGGAGCTTGTTTGTCTTGGGGTTAATGAATAAAACATTAGCATTCCAACTTTGAACAGTGAATAATATGTGCATACACACATGTACATAAGAGGAACAAATGCAAAGACCTGCAAGATACGAAGAGATTAGATGCAAGTAACAATGTGATAGATTGAATGTGAAACATGAAATAGAATTTTGGAAAATGATAGATTAAGCAATGCAGTGGAAATTAAACTGTAGCAGTGCAATCTCGATATAGAAAGCCAGAAGATACTTTTAGCATATGAGAAAAATGATTGAGATAGAAATGGAAATATATGCCCACAGTTTCAAAGGATGCTACAACAAAAAAATGGCTCGAGTTACAATTCCTGATGGGTGACAGAATTATCATGTGAAAAAAAAAAAGATCATGGAGAGCAAATAGTAAAGATTTAGATAGAAGGTAAATATACAGTATTAACCAAAATCATGTTTCGAGAGAGGGGGAGGGGTACACTCCAGTACAAAGTCTAATTTCCTTCTTCGGTTGTTCACCTTGGGCCAAAGGTTTCTCAAACAGATCAATTTTCCCCCTAACGCGCCCCAAATTGGACCAGATTCTAATTTTTAAATCCATCATTTATTATTGTGGTGCAACTTCAGCCTTGAACAATTGGATGCTCTCTTTACTTTTCCCAACATGATATGAATCATCTTTAGCCAATTCATAGTGAAAATTTTGACATTTTTTACAATTGGTTTGAAGAGAACAATTAGTCGACAAAGGAACTGTCGATACTGGTGAAGTTAACTCTCATGCAGCAATGAACCGTAGACAGTTTTATTAGTACAGAATTTTGAAAATTTAAAATGTTCACTATCAATATAAATATTCACACATTTTCTATAACAATTGTTTCACGGAAAAATGGGCAATCATTGTTTGAACTTTGGTAAAGTAGTCAAACATTTATATACCTGCACCAGAACCTCGTCCTTTCCTACAGACTTTATGAGGATGGAAAATAAAGATAAATCAACTCCACTAGTTAACAAAGTAGCCTCAGCGAGGAGTATAGCGACAGACATGCAACCAAGAATAACAGCGAAGACTTTTTTCAATTGCTTCCTCAAGATACAGCGCCATACTAGTTCTGGGGAAAGAAAAAAGAAACACCAACTCAGAAGAGCCTATGTATGATTGAAGACTTCCTGTAGATAGAAGTATGAAATAAAAAATATACAAAAATGTGAAATAATTCACAACATAGAGTCTGTAGGGCAATTAAACTGGTGCGGAAAAAAACCAGAAACATCAAATGTATCGTTTCATATAAGGAATACGAATGGTCAAACCAAGACCAAATTTGCACATCAAGGACAAAGTAATACCTGTCATGTCAAGGAAGGGCCCTAATGTACCAGTGCGTTCAGATCTGAAGCTTGAGAAAAACTTCCTGCATTATAGTTCATAGTATAGGGGTTGGAAAGTTAAAAAAAGGGACTGTTATTGGAATGGCAAGGCAGCAGAAAGTAAATCAGCAGTTTTAAATCCTCTTGATATCAGCTAAAACGTTTAGATGGGAACATTATAAACTTATGCTCTAACGAAGTATGTATTCAGGCTGACTTTGATTACCATCAGATTAGATGTAATATGTATTAGACTGGAATATGTTAAGCTTATTTTAATTGTGGTCCTTAAATTGAAGACATTTTTTTATTACTCGTCTACCATACTCAAAAATCTGTCAAAAATTAAGTAGTTCTTAATTCTGATGATGCATCCTTAAAACAAAATTCAGTCGAATTGCACAGCTTCATTCTGCTGTTAGACATTAATAAGATGAAGCATCCAATCCATGTATCATAATTCTTTGGAGGCAAATTCAAGTTGAGTAAAACTTGGGCAGTTATCAAAACTAAGAAGGGAAAGGTACAAACCATCCAGTTATGTTCCGCCTTTCGTAATTCTTTATTGTGTCTTCTAATTCAAGGGCCTCTGTCACATAAGTCAAGTATTCACTGCAAAACAACCAAAAAAGAACAAAAAATAGATTAATACTATCATATAAATCTTATATTTAAAAAGAATATGTTTTCTTAATTTTGGAGATATTTATGTTAAAGTATTATTTAATTTATTAATATTGTTTATAAATTAAATTAGTTATTTAAATAAATAAAAAAGTAAATTTTCAAATTGGTCTGCACGTGGTCTTGTTCGAGTCAATTTTGAAATTTGGCAACAATGTAGACTAAAATCGTCACTAAATTTGGAGATGTGGGGCTTTTTTGGTAGCCTGAAATGTTATGGGTAAAATTATTAGTCAACATAAGTAATGGCATCAACTTTGCAATTAGACTTAACTGCCACGTCACCACTTAACGGCAATTTTTAACGGTTGTACCAAATGTGTCACAATTTGTTAAAACAATGTACCAAATGTGTTGGACACATAAAGCTCAATAACAAAAGTGGGAATTGACCTAAAGCTCAGTACCAAAAATGCAATTCTCTCGAATCTTAATGGAACCAGGATGAATTGATTTGGTTTAAATAAAAATTTATAAACCCCGGGGACAAAAATAAGAAATAACAAATAAACAAGATGTAATGACAAACAAAGAGGACATCAAGATAATGAAATGACAAAAAAAAAAAAAAACGAAGTATGCAATATGAATGAATAAATGGAGATCAGAACTATGTCGCAGCGTGTAGATGTAGAATGAAATTACTCTTTTATGAGCCAGCAAGTATATATCACATAATAACGAAACCTTTTGTATCGATAGTATTCCTCTCGAGCTCCCCGAAGATGACGCCTTAGTGTTGCCATTGATTTCTCATCTGTATCGTAGTCCATGTCATTTTCTCCCAACCGACCCCCTTGCGGCTTGAAGGATGGATCTTCTCTGAACTGGTACATAGAAAATCAAAGTGAAATTAATATACAACCACATGAAATGACTTCACTATCTGAAACTGTGCATGAAAAAGTACCATTAGCACTAGCATATTGTCAATGACATCCATATGAGGTCTCAGTGGATCACGCTTGGACATTTGTTTTGAGGTTGCTTGAGCAACCTGATGAAATCCAATGAAAAACAGAAGTATGTAAAAAGATATAGTTCGCCAAAACTTATAAAATATGCTCAATGCATATCAAATTGTCTAAACTTTCCTTACATGTGAGCACAAATAAGAAACATGTTTTATACGAGCGGGAAACCAAACACCAGAAATATAAGATTCCTAAGCCCTGTATTATTAATAAACGAAATATAATTTGCTGTTTATTGTGGCCAGGGAGGTGGGGGGGGGGGGGGGGGAAGAAGATAAGCTAGTCATATTTCTAGGTAGAATTTATCAATGTGGCCAAATAGTTGGGTAATTTATTGAAACATTTTGTTGTAAACATAATCAGAGTTTCTTGTTGGTAAAGTTGACAGTGTACAGGCCTAGATAATCATAGGAATTGAATATGAATAGTCACAAGACGGAGCTAATGACATACATAAGGTGGTCAGTCTGTCATGGACATTGTCATTTATTGAACAGTGATTTTTCAGAAAAGGATAATTTAGTTACACTTTGGTAAAGTCGATATTTTGCAAGTTTATATCATTCATATGATCGTAGGCCTTGCATATTGAGCAAGTCTATTTTGTTCATGTAAATGTATGCCATGCCTATGACTAAGTGAACTATAATTGAATTAATTTGGGCCTTAAACAGGCCAAGCTTTAGATTTTCCAACTACTAATTGTCCATCTTTTTTAGAGAACTATTTTCTTACTCTTATGTTTGTAATAACAAAATGTACATCGGAATTGGAACCCTTGGAAATAGTTACATATTAATGAGGTGTACCAAAAATGTATAACCAGGATAGAAATAGTCACTGCATGCCCTAGTACAAATGAATCAGAGCAAACAGAACCTAATACTATATATTGATTATTAATTAAAGTTCTAAAAAAATTGGAGGTCAAGTCAGTTATCTCAATTGAACTTGTATAACTTGTGAACGCATGCCAAGTGCATTAAGCACAAGGGCACAAGGAAAGATATGCCCCTGCAATTAAAAAAAAAAAATCGCATGAAATAGCTTTATCCATTAATTTATGAGTATGTCATCAGAAACACTAACCACTATGGCATTTGATAATTCTTGGTGAGCGTCATCAAGTTTCAAAGCCATTTTGGATATCTTGTGTGACAGAACTTTCTGCCGAGTTGTCCAATCAGCATTTATCCAAATACCTTTTGGAATTTCACTCAAACCAAAACCAAGAAGAAATGCACCAGTCACAAGTCCGAATGTGTTTGAGAATGCCATAGCCAAACCCAATATACTTCTACCTCGAAGCCTGCCAGAGAATAAGTCAGAAATAACGAAATACATACTAAAAATTTAAGTTCAGGGGAATGAGTGAAGCTATGCTTTCGCAGCGTCGCGCTAAGTATGGTATTATCATGATCTGTTGACTGGTAATTTTCAAGAAACAATATGTTGGTACTGATGTACATACTGCAGAGCCATATATCTAATGTATGTAGTCCAGAGTTTGATGATTTATATTCAGAATCCCAAAATTCTCCCATTTGACATATACTCGCAAAGGCAATGCCTTATTTAATTCATTGCCTCGTGCACCTATTCCAACTTCTAATGCCATCTTTTCAACCAAGGGAGTGTATTGTTGGAAGGAAAGCAAGAATCATATGACAGTATATAAAATAACCATTAGTCAAGCAAGAGACGCCAAATTCACATTCATACAGCTGCCAATAACCTAACATACAAGCATCCAGCTATTCATGGAGCATAGGAGTAATATCTTCCACCCATCTCAGGGAACACAAGAAGATTTCAGCTCTGCAATATACAACATGCTAGTACAGGATAAATTGGTCAAACTTGCAGCTTGGATGATTAACAAAAATGTTTTTTAACAATCACATTGCAACCACTGGTTGAGTTCTGACCATATCACATGTATGTAAACAACTTCACAGACTATCCAATCATAAACCCAAAACACAGAAACTACAATATTATGAGGCATATTTAGCCAATTTAATGAAACAGAATTATTAGTTGCCACTAATAGAGTTAAAGACTGATGGGATTATGCAGACATCTATTAACAGAAGAATGTACTCATAGAATGAAGAGAACTGGTGTTAAGAGATGAAGCAACATACCAATCTTTTTGCGTAGTAATGAGGAGAATAAGCCCCAAAAGACCAATTGACCCCACAATCAAATAGAAGAGTAAGTTTACATGAATGCTAGTCTTCAATCTTTCCACCATTGTAAAATCCCCCGCATCTTCATAACCCTGTATGAGGGGCACAACAAGCCTGCTCAGGGAGATAAAACATGGAATGAATATCTCAAGATAACACATTTCTAATGAATATGTTTACCAAGCAATATGCAACCCATAAAATGAACAGAGCCCTCAAAAAGTTGAATCTTTATTAAGCTAGAAAATCTTACAAGCGTCTATAGATATACAGCAGAAAACAACCCCCTCCTACCACACAAAAAATATCCCTCTCCTCCTTCCATAAAAGTGCGACCCAAAGAACAGATGAATTCATCATAAATATTTTCAAATGAAAATGAGATGCCTCTCCGATTTCATGTTCCAATAATAATCTCTATACTTTAAATACAATTGCAAGCTCTGGAAAATAATATGTTCTTTGTTATGTACTTAAAATAAGGAAATTGTGTGATGACTACACTGGATCAACAGGCAGTTGATGACCACATAGTCATGTGGAATCCCTAAAGCAAATTCAAACTTCTATAATGGTTTTGATTTTTTTCAATTTCTTCAAACAGGAAAATAAACACACTGATCTTGTAAGGCCCACATATATTTCATAATTGTTGACGGTTAGTCTCAGACTCTCAGACAAAGAAAGCACGCATACTACCATCAATTCCAAGATCATTAATGCTGCACGCGGGGAGGGGATGGGGGGATACAGAGAAGGGAATCTGAACATGCATCTAAAATTTGAACTACATAGAACAATAATTTATACAGAATTATAACAAATGAATACCATGTGAGCAGAAAAGTACTCCAGTATGACCAACTCCAAAAGAAAGAGATCCCTCCATTATCATGACCGATGGTAGTCTGCAAGACAAAAGAAACAGATAAGGTCTACATAAATTCACATAAGCTTTTCCAAATAATTCTACCAAATCACAAAATATATAGAGGTTCTATTTTATGATTGATGTTATTTTTACAGAAAGGGATGTGAAGCAAGTTTCAAAAGAAGGGTCGAGATAGCGGATAGGAATGATCAAGCTATGATTCACATCTTGGTCCATAAAGCCGGATGAACTTAAGCAAAAACATGATGTTCCTTGCTCAACTGGAAATTGGTTCAACTTAAAGTTGGTTCAAGATCAAATTGATATTAAGACCTGGCAGAACTTGAGCAAGTGTGAATTTTTTCAACCGGGTTCCCACTTACCAGTCTCAAATACAGCCAGCAATGTTAAAATTATTAAACACTATCCTGCATAGCTATGCTTCCCCTAGACTCATCACAAGTTTCAACAGAACCATTAAAATGCAACCTGCTCTAGTACAACCAAAATGGAAACTTGAAAAGTACTTCTTAACATAAAGATCAAACAAAACATGAGTTCAAATACAGCTGGATGTTCTTTAAGTAACATCCACATATTTCAAGGGTGTGGTGAGAGCTACGAGAAGGATCCATTTCCTTGTGAAGTCGACCCCTAGGAACAGGAGCATGGCAGGCACCCGGAGTGACAACTTTGGGAGATCTGGGAACTACTAATAAGAAATTTACTAACACGTGCATTTCCTGCAAGGTGCGCCAAGTTTCACAGTTTCCACAAGATCATATGAACAATCAAACATATGACTGAGCCATAACTTGCAAGATAGTCACAAAATATGAAAATTATTAAATCTCCCACCTCCCACAAGATCAACCTTGTTGAAGATCTCTGATAAGCAGAAGCATGACCTTGCTGCTTCCAGCAGATATATCATGAAGGGGTTCATATCATGTCAACAAAACTTAGCTTCAATGAGCAAGTGTTTCCACAGACATGCTATCAGTCCTCATCTCATTTTAAAAGGTCATTCCCTCCTATGTCCTACAAATACAATGATCTCTACTACAAATCTGCTGCAACTTCCACTATCTCTTCCCTGTTCTTCTTTCATTTTTCGCCTTTTTGAATTGAAATGGAAGGAAGGTTTTTAATTATAACCAACTAACTTCAGTTAAGCTTCTAAAGTATTGGTTCTGTATCAGTCATTGAGCTTTCCATCAAAGGTCAAGACTTTCCTAATGAAATAAGTAAATATCCAACCCAACTATTACAGTAATTGGCAAGACTTAATTGAGACTTTTAAATAGGAATCATGCTCTCGAGCTTGATAATCCAATTCCTAATTCTGGTAAGAGAAAGAGGGAGAGCTCAACATGCCAACCCAACATCCCATACCCTTAAAATCTACATCCTCTTAATTTTTAAAACCAGCTACCCTCATGAATGTCCAACCACAAAATAAGGCAAAGAACAAAACTCAATGAAAACGATATTCATCAGAGTAAATTTAGCTCACAGCAGCTAATCACATTCTGTCAAATCAGTAACTACTAATAAGCATCCAAACAGTTCAACTAAAATATTTTCGGCTTTAATAAAATTCCATGAAGTAGAATTATACCGTCCAAATGTCAGCAGGTACGAGAATGATGATCGAAATCGAGCAGAACCAAGTGTATCCCACCGTTAAAAACACGTATTTTGGCACGTCCGGACCCGCGAAGTATTTCAAAGTCAAAACTACCATACCTAGGGTTAGTGGTAGAGAGATCAAGTAAAACACCCACATGTTTTATTGATTGCTTGAAAAAAATTCGAAGAATTGAAGAAATGGATCGGAGGATGGAGTAATTTTGAAGATATTGTGCACCAAGTCCGATGAATTTCAGGTCTTTGATCTTTCTTCTGTTTAATTGCTTTGCAGTAGGGCGGTGTATGCACGCGCTTCTTTTTGCGGATGGCGGTCATTGGTGAGTGGTGACGTGGCATAGATTTCGGGTCGATGTAATGTAACTCCGAATCCATCTGGGAAATCAGTTGGGGCCCATATTCGGTTGGAGTACTAACTAGGATTTCAAATAGAAGCCCACGGCCACAACTTTGTGTTGACATAATTCACAGGCCCAAATTGGAGTTCTGGTAGCTAGGGCCTTGACAAAAGTCTTTAAATAAAGTGCACACTTCAATCCTGGAACTAGGGCTGTCAATGGGTCGGACTCGGACCGGATCAGGGCCGATCCGGATCCAAGTCCGATTTTCATTTCTTATATCCGGATCCGGATTTGGATTCGGATCCGCTCGGATCTTTAATATTAGCAACCGGATCCGAATCCGATGGACATCCCAGATCTGGATAAATTATTCGGATCCGTTTAGTATATTTAACAATAATTTTTTTTTTTCGTTTTCCTCCAAATCTCTTGCAGATTCCACCATCATGAATTAAAAATGTAATATTTTACTTATTTCATCAAAATTATTGCCTGAAAATAGTAGAAGATGGAATATGGTGGGCAAATATAAACGATTAAAATTAGAACAAAAGGAATAAACAAAAATATAAGTAAAAAAAATATAAACTGGGACCAAGAAGAAGAAAGTTCAATATTGAGAAATGGAAGAGAAGACAAAAATTGAATAATGAATGGGTAGAGTTTTGATTTTTCTTATTAAATAGCATAAAATATGTTGTAGGCCCAATTAGTTATCAGACCCGTCCGACAACATCTCTCGTGCATTTCTTTTTAAGATTATTTTTAATATAGTAAGAGATTTTAGTGGAACATAGATAGTTTTATTTTTATTTTGGTTTAAATACATAATATATAAACAACATATAGTAATATATATCGGATACAGATCGGATCAGCCTAGATCCATATTCGCTCTATATAATTCGGATTACGGATCTTCTTAATCGAATCAGGTCCATCGGATCACTAGTCGGACAATTATCCTAATAAATCGTACCGGATCCGGATTGAAATCCGCCCCATTGACAGCCCTACCTGGAACCGTTCACATTTCTTAATCACAAGTGAACACACACATAACCTACGTAATCAAACACCTCCAAACAATCATTCTTTTGGCATGCAATGGAATTCCATTTCCAACCGCAACAAACGTTCTAATTGCTTGGATGTAGTATTTAATCGCAATCAACCCTTTAAGATATAGATCCATATTTACTTACTTTAACATAAATTTTGGAGAGATTATGCTAGAAAAATTTGTTATGCGTCCTGCAAAAGCCTTGGCGAATTCATGGGGACATTTGCAGCTGCTAATTTTGAAGTGGGAGTTGGACGGCCTTGACCCTCAGTATGTTATTCCCAATCAATATTATTTTTGCGATGTTAGTTGTAATCGTAATCAGCAGATTCACATTTGTAAAACTCCTTTTATTTTATTCAGTAGAAAAGAAATCCATCCACAATATATATCGACGCTCGAATTTAATCAACACATTTGGTTCAAGTGGTGAATGATATTTTTATCCTTTTATATTTATTAAATAAATGATAGGAAAAACTACTTTTTAGTTGATATGATTGATGGGCTTAATAGCCCATAGATTGAGTAAATTGGACATATCAATTTGGTGTGATTTTCATATATATAATTACATCTTCATTGTTGTAATATATATATAAATAAATAAAACAGACTTGTCATGATATAATTTTTTATTATTTAGAAAAATAGAAATCAAACTGAATTCCATTCGAAAGTTAATAGCCATAGAAATTATTGCACGGTTGGAATGTGGAACAGCAATACTTTGGACTTCATTTCTTGATCAATTAATGCACAAGAAAACATATCCATTATGTACATTTCGACTTCCTGCTTCTAAACAAAATTTCACAACTCATATCAACCAAATATGGACCACAATGAAGGACTACTACGGCTACCTGCAATAACTAAGATTTGGGACTTTGGGTATTACATGCTACAACTTCAAATATAATTATATATAATTGAAACAAATAATTATGAGCAATGTCTGATCAGTCCTAAATAATGTTAATTATTGGGCCAAAGTCCTAAACCTACAAATTGCGAGATCGAGCCGGTTGATCGACTATGTTTGACCAATGATTGAATACTTGTGCAGCCCGAATAAGTGTTAAAGTTGTAGTATAAATAATTGGTGCGATAAAAACCTACCTAGAATAAATTTAAGGGTTTTCCAAATTCGGGAAGGAATTTCGGTACAATGACATATTTGTCTTCATTTAAAGACTCGTACCGAGCATTTTCTAGGATTATTTTAAGGTTTTTTGGAAAAATTATACACAAACAATTATCTAAATTTCCTAAAACATGTTTATAACAATTAATTTATAAAAAAGAAAAATTACCATTCTTCTAGTTTTGAACCTTGAACCATTAATTCGTTCGAATGATTATAATATCACCTTCATGATCTAATATTTAAGAACTTAGATTGACAAGATTTTAGAAATGAACAAATTTATAATAAATCTCATATCTCAAATTCTTATTTTTGAAATGAGACATACGCACAACCGAAATGAAACTTGATTTATGATAGACTAAAAACTCAATATTACTTTTTTGTTTAGATTACACTCATTATCAATCATTACATCATAAATCATTTTAATAATTACTCAAGTACTATAAACATTAGTATTAAAATTATAGAAATATCCACATTTATGAGAACTGAACAGATAATCACTTATCCTGACACCTCGTATTAATTTAAAAAATTTTAAAAAGAAGAAGAAAGTGAGAAAGAAACTCATACCAAAGTCGTATATGAAACTATTGCAATTATGAATTTGGCAATGACATTCACAAAGACAGCCCATCAAATCAACTTTGAAGCTTATTTCTTTATGAATAATCATTACACGATCACCTTTGTTTCATCAACCTTCGTCCCTCCTCTCTCTTTTGACTCTTAAATGGGAATGCTTTAGAAGAAGATTCCCAATGAGGCTGCTAAAAGCCATTCCACTTAATTTGTTTGTCATTGGCTTCCTCTAATTGTTGCTTTTCAGGAACAAAAATGAATGATCAAACCACACATTTAACTAAATGGCGTAATGAGGAAAAATTTTCATCTATTTTGTATCATTTTGGCGGCATGGCCGATTAGTAAATCCTTATGATATGCATAATATTCAATTTATCCCACGTTGAAGGGGACAAAAATACAAAATTCTTTCACTCTAAAGCGTCCACGAGAAGGAAATCGAATAAAATTACGAGAATTAAAAATGTGGCTGGGATTTGGTGTGAAGAAAATGTTGAATTGGAAGGTATTGTAAGTGATTATTTTCGTGACATGTTTACATCAAGGAACCCATCCACGGAGGATATGGCTGAAGCTATTGATGTCATAGAACCGAGGGTTAGCAATGAAATGAATGGGGCCTTACGAAGGGAGTATACTGCAGCGGAAGTTAAACGATCATTGGATGGGATGCATCCTCTTAAATCGCCAGGGCCAGACGGTTTCCCGGTTTTATTCTATCAAAGATGCTGGAGAATTGTAGGAAGAGACGTTACTAGATGGGTTCTTCGACTGCTCAACCATAAGGAGGTTCCGGTGACATGTAATTTTACTCATATAGTCCTTATCCCAAAATGCCCGAATCCAGAAACGATGTCTCAATTTCGGCCTATTAGCCTTAGCAATGTGGTGTATAAAATCGCGTCAAAATGTATTGTTAATCGGTTAAAGCCTTTTATGAATACAATTATTTCTGAATCACAATCAGCCTTTGTGCCAGCAAGGCTCATTTCTGATAATATTCTTATTTCTTATGAGTTGACTCATTACATGAAACGTAGTCCCTCGGAACACATGGCAATAAAGCTTGATATGAGTAAGGCGTATGATAGAATTGAATGGGCGTTTCTGCGCAATGTAATGCTTCGGTTAGGTCTAGATGAAGGGGTAGTTGAGTTGATCATGAAGTGCGTTACTACGGTAACATACGACTTTGTTTTGAATGGGGGTACGTTTGGACATCTAACTCCGGAACGGGGGATTAGGCAGGGTGACCCTCTTTCACCCTATCTATTTCTATTTTGTGCTGAAGCTCTGAGTGCCTTGTTTAGACGAGAAGAAACGAGAGAGAATATTGTTGGACTTGCGGTTTGCAATAATGCGCCGGAGGTTTCTCATTTATTATTCGCTGATGATACTATGATATTTTGTAATGCCAATTTGACTTCGGCTGAAAGTATTAAGAAGGTTCTTCATACATACGAGATGGCTTCGGGACAAATGGTTAATTATCAGAAATCAAGTATCGTATTTAGCAAGAACACAAGGTCATCAGCTATTGAGCAAATCATATCTATTTTACCTATGGAGGTGGTCGACAAACACAAGAAATATTTGGGTCTTCCATCTGTTATAGGGAAATCAAAAAGGGAGGTTTTTGCAAATATTCGGGACAAAGTCTGTGCGCGGCTTCAAGGTTGGCAAGAAAAATGGCTCTCGAAAGGAGGTAAAGAGATTTTGATTAAATCTGTGGTACAAGCAATCCCCACTTATGCGATGAGCTGTTTTAAGCTCCCGGTTTATTTTACGAAGGACATAGAAAGACTCATGGCTAAATTCTGGTGGGCAAGCACTCAAGGACGTGGAATGCATTGGGCAAAGTGGCAAGATCTTTGCAAGAGTAAACAATTTGGAGGTCTTGGTTTTCGGGATCTTGAAGCCTTCAATACGGCTCTATTGGCAAAACAATTATGGCGTTTATCTGAGAAACCACAAAGCCTATTGAGTAGAATTTACAAAGCGAGATATTTTCCGAAAACTAATGTGCTTGGATCTACTTTGGGGTCGAATCCATCCTTTACTTGGAGGAGCATATGGGGTGCAAAGAAACTGTTAGAGAAAGGGATACGTTGGCGGATTGGGAACGGTAAATCAGTTAATGTATGGGACGACAAATGGATCCCTAGGGAGTCGACGTTCAAAGTCTTTTCCCCTAGAGGCAATTTTCCAGCAGACATGAAAGTAAGTGAGCTTATTGATACAGAATTGGGTTCATGGAATATTGGATTAATTAATGAGATATTTCATGAAGAGGATTCCAAAGCAATTTTATCTATTCCACTTGGCAGCAATAGGAATGAAGATTGTTTATTATGGCACTATAATCAAAACGGACTGTTTTCCGTTAGAAGTGCGTATCATTTGGCCATTAAAACTGCACGCAATTCTGAGGAATCTACGGGAGGCAGTTCGAGTGGGAGTGTTGCTGAAAACTGGAGTTGGCTATGGAAACTAAGCCTTCCGAGCAAAATCAAAATCTTCATTTGGAGAGCGTGTAGGAACTTGCTGCCTACTCGCACAAATCTGTGGAAACGCAAAGTTATAGAGGTAGATCGATGTGTTCTCTGCAACGAGGAGGGAGAAACTACAGTCCATGTGTTGTCTTATTGCCATCTAGCACGACAAACTTGGGCCTTAAGTGGTATACCGTGGTCAGTTTATCAGTGGACAGGGGTAGATTTGAAGTCGTGGATTTTAGATATGAGGAGAAAAACGGACACTAAGACGTTCGAAATATGCGTACTTATTTGCTGGTCTATATGGCACTCCCGCAATAAGCTTTTCTTTGAGGGGAAAGAACCGGCTGCTCCAGAGATAGTCCGTTTTGTTTTGAAGTTTTGGGATAATTATCACAAAGCTACAACTTCTGTGTTGCAGCCTATGACTTTCCGAAATAGAGCAAATACTAAATGGTGTCCTCCACCAATTGACGTGATCAAGATAAACTTTGATGCGTCGGTTAACACAGAAATTGGGTGTTGTGGCCTTGGAGCAGTCGCTAGGAACTCCAATGGGGAATGCTTGGGGTGGTCTTCGATTTGCATCAAACAACCTTTAGATCCGGCTTCTGCGGAAGCAAAGGCAGCACTAATGGCAGTCCTTTTTGCTAAGGAAAAGGGCTGGACAAAAGTATTGATAGAAGGAGATTCAAGCATAGTGATAACTGCAATTGAAGGCAACTCGGAAAACAGAGCCGTTTTTGGTCCTATTGTTGAAGATATAAAAGATGTGAAGGAAACTTTTGATTCGTTCTCAGCCCGACATATATGGAGGGAAGGAAACCGAGTTGCACACGAAGTGGCAAAACTTTCTAGTCATGATTCATTTAGTTCGGATGTATTACCCGTTTCAATTCTTACTTGTGTAACCTCTGAACAAGTTTACTGAATAAAATCTCGGTATTTGTCTCAAAAAAAAAAAAATTTATCCCACGTTATTTGAAAAAGAGTATTTCACTCCCCTGTGGTCTTATAAAAATTTCACATTGTCTTCTTAACATATTTAAACTTTAAAAAAATACAAATTGACAAAATTACCCTTCTTATATATGGCACTTTACCCTCGTGTGCTATGATAAACGTGGCACTCTATCCTCATATATGTTATGTTAAATGTGCACTTCTACGTTACAAAAACATTTTTCATGACCACTTTTAATTTTGGCGAGCGAGTTATATTCTCCAATTGAATGAGGTAAATTGAAATTTTCAATTTTTCACAAGGAGTAATGTGCTCTCTTTCAAATCACAGGAGGATAATTGAACATTATGTAAATCACAAATAAGTAAATTATAAATTAACATTAAATCCTTTTAGCCACCCTGGCCGTTGTGTATATTACCTTCGACAATAGTTCTTACAAATATAAATTGTTCCATAATTCTTCATAATCTATTAGTACTTATTTTGTAATTGTTCAACACTTATAAGAGATTGATCGTTCATAGAGAGTCAGCCATAGATATCAACAGCTAATTTGAAGATCAAGCAATCAGAAGGATTTGGGGAAGAAGAAGAAATGAATTAGGGCAAAAGTTATAATAACAGCTTTGTTATTTAAACAACTTAGTTAGATCAGCTGACTCCCGCCTTAGTTAGATCAGCTGACTAACGCCTTAATTAGATCAGCTGACTCAGCTGACACCGACCTAGTTAGAATGTTTTTACTAAATTACCCCTGTATTTGTCTATTTAAACTGGCTGCCTTGTTCAGCTATGTACACAATTCCATTTACTCATTAATACAAAGATATACATTTAATTTACAGATTTTCTCTCCAAAGTTTGTTTACATACATATTTACAGTTATATCAATTAACAATAGATGGGTTGTCAAAGATTTGGATGATCTAGATCGGTCTTTTCACTTTAACTTCTCGGGTTTAATCTTTACTAATCCAGTGCAACTTTCAACCAACCCAAAATAAGAGATAAAGTAATGTCAAGTTGAATTTGGATCGTCAACGAGTTTTGGGACCTTTCGACAAATTTTCTTTTTTCAATTGAAATAGTTAGATAAATATATTTTTTGGGTCCCATTGTAATTCAACTTGGCCTACAATTTTGCTGAAAGATTGGGATGTTAACAACATAGATTTTTAAACTTCGTAGGAATTCCCCTAAGTCGTAACCGAACCATTGACTTATATGTAAAAAAGCATTGTGACTCGCATTGTTGTCCCCTTTTTTGACAGAATTTTAGGAAATTATCAAATAAATTTAGATTATGCTAGATAACTTAAAAAAGTTTTCAACAGTTTCTGAAAATAGCTTATAGTGTTTTCAACATTTACTTCTGCTTAACTTAAAATAAATTGATAAGCTATAAAAGTTCAAACACTTCTTAAAAGTGATTTTCTGCTTTTTACTTTGAAAAAACTAAAAGGGAGTATTTTCTAAAAGACAAGTGCTTAATATTCTCCTAAAATAAGTCAATAATAGTAAAGAAACTAGAAGTTGTTGGTATACTGCTTCTAGCTTTTAAAAATCACTAAAAAAACCAATTATTAATCTATTGAAAACATCCTAAGTATCTCAGGAGGAGCTTTTCCAATTTGATAGCATTTCTGTAATTATTTAAAAGTTGTTTTGATTTTTTTGAATATTATTGTCTTCTACTTATTTATGAAATTCCAATTGTGTCACAAACTTAGTTATTATTTATTAAAAAAAAGTACAGTTTCTAATTATCAAATAAACCATTATTTTTACTAATTTAATTAAACTAATTATTTAACAATTAAATATAAGGAAATGTTGTATGCCCATAATTCACTTTATTTAATATTAATAATCATATTACGATATGGAGATAAAAGTTCTTAAACTAAATTAAATTATTTTAGTTTTTAAATTGTATATTTAGAATTCATTTTCAACAAAAGTTAAATTACTTCCAAATAAATATTTATATATTAGGTAAGAAAATTTCTCAAACTAAATTATTGAAAAGCTAATAGTTACATTGGGGTTCAAGAAAAAGAGTCTCAATCACAAGTTCAATCATGCAAGCTAGTAGACATTTTAAAACACACACACACAAAACAAAATGCAAAAAAAAAAAAACTTTTATTCGACATGCATATTCATTTAGTCGATTTTTTTTTTTTTTGGTAAATTAATCAATTGATTAATATGTGTCCTATAATTAAAATCCATGAGTGTATAGTCCATATATTTTTCCTTAGAAAACTTACCCAAAATATGACGATATTTTTCTACATATTTCACATGAATAACTTGTTGATTTTCTTAATTATGTTAATTGAAAACATGCATCTCACTTAAATTGACTAATTATTTAAAGACAAACAACAAGTAGAATATATTTTTACTGAGGGCAAATAGGACATTTCATTGGTCTAGTGGAAGGGACTAGTCACTACAATGTAGCGAACCCAAGTTCGGGTCCTGTTGGGAGAGGTCCCCATATTATATGTTCGATGCGCCTCGAAAGAGATTAAACCCTTGGAGAAAAAAAAAACAAGTACAATATATTTTTACTGAGGGCAAATATGACATTGTATTTGCAGTAAGTTAAGCTCAACAGTACATTTGCAAACACTCATAAACTGTTTTAAGTCGTTTTTTCAGAATTTTTGCAAACACCCCCAACTTTTGTTAAAATGTGATTATCACCAACTTTATTCACAATCACCAACTTCTACTTTTGCATAACTTTTTGCAAACACACCCTTAAAGCAATAAGTTTCTTAAGTGTGTGACATGGGATAAAAAAAATTGAGACCGAACAGGAACCGTTCTAAATTTAACCCGATCCAATTAAGCTCCTAAAGATCCTAGCCATCGGAGACCAAAAGTGGATTGTCAATTGAGTCGGGCATACCCGAAGACCGATGGCTCAAGCCGATTAAAATTGGCTCGAACATGAATATTTGTGAGACAAGCCGAGTTTGAGCCATTATATTAAACCTGATCAATTTATGAGCCGAGCTTGAGCCTAACACGGCTCAGCCCGAATATATAATTGTTTTAGATATTACGATTAATTATTTGTATTGTAGTTATAGTTACTAATTACTGTTTATTTTGAAACAAGTAAAGTTTATAAGAAGTTATAATGTAAACTCACATATATGTTAGTATATCGATTACGTATTGAAGGCCAAAACTCAAAGGAAAAAAGTTTAATCAAAGATGAAAAAAAAGACAAAAGTTAACACAAAGGGTCAATAAACTGGAGTCTTTAGACTTTAAAACTCTATTGCATGTTCATATAGATCAAACGTATCTTAAAAAATGTGGGCAAATAACTCGATCTTTCAATAAAATATTATTTAATGATATATACTCATGTATTAAGTAATAGTAGTATATTCATATGTGTTTCGGTAATCTAAATATTTTATATGTCAATAACAAACCCGATATAAGCCCGATATAGACCCGAAACCCGAAAAATTACATGAGCCGAGTTTGAGCCAGATAAATTTAAAAATTTATGAGCCGAATTAGAACCTATAGCTATGAAACCCGACAATATTTGAGTTCGAGCTATTTAAAGCTTGGTTCACAAGGCTCAATTCACGGTCCTAACCAAAAGCTAGGTATGGGCCTCAAACGACCTCTGACAACCAAAGACAAAGAGCTCATACATGTACCTTATTTCGTTGGACAAAGAGCATAAATAATTACATCTAGCGACCTCCTCGAATGGCGGTACAGAGGCCACTTGAACTTTAGCAAGTCATGTAAAAGAGATAACACTCTCAAAAGGAGGCATACGCGATCACTTTCAGGTCGTGGGAATTAGGGCTGAGCACGGTTCGGTAAATCGACCTAACTGAACCGAAATTTCGGTCTGGACCGTTTATCGAACTGAAATTTCGGTTCGGTAAACGGTTCTTGCCCGAGAACCGATCCTCGGGAATAGTCGGTTCTCGGTAATACCGGTCGGGTTACTGAACCGAACCGAACCGATTGGACCGACTTTTTTTAAAAAAAATTTTTTTAGTGTTTTCAAATTATGACTGAAGATTTATAATTTTTATGTTTGAATGGTTTGTATAAACTTAAGATTATTTTTCAAAAATAATTTACCTATTTGTATTTGATTAAAATTATTTTATGTTTGAGACTTTCATATTTGAATGAACTTCGGTGATATATTGAATGTTGTGCAATAAATAGAAAACGGGGCTTTTTTGTATGGTTTGTGTGTTTAAGATATTTTTTTTGTATGTTGTACAATAAATTGAATTTTTTGATTTAAAAATAAAAAATAAAAATTGAACTTTCGGTTTTTTTGGACCGAACCTGAACTGAACCGAACCGAACCGAAATTTTTAATTCGGCAAAAGGTCCGCGGTTTGTAGAAAGCATGGCGAAGAACATGTCCATTCCAGTCCAGTTCCTTGAAAATTCATTTTGTTGATTGTGGCCAAAATTGACCTAATAAGTTTTTTCCACATAAGTGTAGGAGAGATTAATTATCAAATTGCCAAGTCGGTCGCATACAATTAATACACAACCCAGAAAACGTTTAATTCTTGAAAAGTCATTGATGAAAAAAATTAAGCAATATATTTTTTAAAAAGTAACCAGTAATTTGTGAATTGGAGTATATGATATACAGGTTATTGTTTTTTTCTTTTTTCTTCTAGAGAAATGGGCAATTGTTATTCAGCCATTGCAATTTGAGGCAAATATCCGTTCGCGTATCAAGTTTATTGAACTTGAGCCATTTTGAGCAAAAACATTAGAATATTCTATATATCCATAATATGGGAAATATGGGATTTATTGGCCAGTTCGTAATTTTTTTTAATCTAAAATCTTTTGAAGGGGCGGAAATAGGATCGTTAGACACAAGGGCCCGTCGGAACAAATGAACCAAAGTTTAAACGCAACACAACACGAGTGGACAAAGTTTTTCACCTAATAAAGCAAAAGAAAAGGACTTCCATTGAAAATTGGGAAAACGGATAAACAAATACAGCTACATTTTAAGACTAAAAACAGAAGGAACTTCATTTGTATGCATATGTCATAACATAGGAAAACATTATGACACAAATCAAACCTTATTTAAATATATATATATATATATATATATGTATATAAGTCCTGTCACATACCTTTAGCCATTTATGTATTCTTATATATTTTTAAGAAGAATTTTACAATTCTAAATTACTTATAAGACAAATGAGTATATATATCTCACATTCATGTCAAGATTTAGCTTTTAATTTATTTCGAAATACTATATTAATGCAAGATTTTGACTTGCTAGCTCCCTCCATCTTAATATTTATAGTTGATTGAAACATTAATAAATTGTTTACCTTGGAAACCAAAATGTAAAATCTAAAAATGCATGAAAATATAGACTAATACCTTTCCACGCGTGAGGTTTGACACGAAACGAAAGTGTGTGAATAAATCAAAAAAATTGGGTAGGGTTCGGTTCATAATGCTGTTAAGAGAAGTCACCCCTCCAAATTTTGTTCGATTGGGAATCTAATTATAGTAAAAGTATAATTAAAAGGGAATACAATATGTGATATTGACGTGCCACATAGCAGCACGGAGTGCTCTTCAGTTTACATTAATCTTTTCTCAACAACATATTGAATTCACACTAATTACATGTGATAATAAAAAGTCAATGAACATTTTAATAAAGGAATTTTTAGCTGGGACTTTAATTAAATTTCTTACTAAAGCCAGCTTAGTAATTCCATCTTAATTAATTATTTCCCTGAAAAGAGGATTCTAGAAAAATGGCAGCTGTAACATGTAATCTCAACGCTTCTTCATTCGAACAATAATTGAGAAGTAGCCTTATAATAAATTCAATAATTGAGAAATATACTTAACATAATTCCCTATCTTCTTGTCTTTAATTTAAAAAGAGATAAAACAACGACCCTTGTCATTGAGTACGTGCTACGTGTTCATGGCCATTAAATTGTACCATCATCTGATCTCTCTTATGAGAAACAATTCTTTTTTCTTTTTTTTCAACATAATTATTCTCTCTAAACGTATGGGAACAATTAAATGAATTGAAATTACAAGATAAACGGAAAATATCTTGAAAACAATCCCAGGTTACATGATATTTTTGGAATATACGATCTCAACCGATTGTACTCAAAATCCAATTTTAAATATTTTAATAAATCTATTTGTGATGCAAATATTAACAAATTTGAAAATTTAGCACATTAAAATAACAGTGTGACACTTTAATAGATGAGATAGTATTCAACTATTATGAACTGTATGAATTTTTTCTCTAACATACTAACAATATTGTTTCTAATATTGGCTTACATGTTTTTTTTTGGTTGAAGGTTTACATGTTAATAATACTGAAATTATATCAAGTACTTGATATTTAGCTCAATCATATTTGATAAATATTTGAGCCCGGCTCGTTGAATATTTTAAATGAAATTGAATTTCGTTTAATCACTTTTCAAGCTCAATTTGTCGCTAAACTAAAAATTCATAAAATATGTAGAAATAAAATAACTCATTTGACAAAATTCATTTGAACTAAATTTGTTTAATAATCAACATATATACTCTTAAGTTTGATATAAATCTCAAATAAATTTAAATAATATATTATTTGATATTACTCGTTCATCATTTACACGTTCTGAATAAACGCATCGAAATATTGAATGACACCTCAATTTATCATTTTATCTCAAGGCGTCGTGTACGCACGCTCTCACTCACACTCTTTGTCTCCATCTCTATATTTCTCTCTCACACACAAAACACATCCTCTCACATCACAGCCACATAACTCTTCCACCAGTCAGCACCGCCACCTCCCACTCCCACGCGCCGCCCATAAACTATACCGAAATATCCTCCGCCGCCACCCCGACTCTGTTCACCCGTGAAAGCAGGTCTCTCATATTACCTCTAATACAACAACCAAAAACAAAAACAAACAAAAACGGAATATTTTGACCACCACCACTCCTCCTGACACAACCCCAAATTCCTATTTCCAGCTCATTTCTCCCCAATATAATATTAATAATACTTAGTTAATTTATTATTATTTTCCATTTAACTTTAAAATTTGCCAACCAGAACCAGCAGTTGGAAAAAAATGGCGTTTTAAAATCAGGCGAATTGAAGATATTCAGAATTCTGAATTTCCTTATTCTGAATGTCGAGAGAGGAGATAGTTTCCAAGACGTTCCGTGCTCTGGTGGAGAGCGCGGAGCGTAAATTCGCGCGCGTGAGAGACGCGCCGCTGCACCCGTACGGTGGTAGCGGAGTGCAGTACGGACACTTGTACCACAAAGTATTCAAGGCTTACATGCGGTTATGGAAGTATCAGCAGGAGAATCGGGC
>JAYDYQ010000660.1:0-39632 GCA_034814905.1 Penstemon davidsonii | reverse complement strand
AAAAATATGCAAGTAAAAATGCGATACACAAACACACAGAATTTTTATAGTGGTTATATGGATTGAAATCATTTAGTCCACTCTTCCAAGTCACTTAGATCTTGGGTTATACTATAAACACATAGTTTACAATATACAATGCTTGTGCCAATCAACAAATGAAAAGGCCACAAGTTCACAGCAAGAAATCACAAAGAAATCCTACTCTCGGAAGCTAGATCACTCACCTAGATGGATCTACACTCCTCACAACTATCTCTTTTACAGAAATCACACAGATTTATATTTTGCTTTGTTTTCTCAGCTCGGCTGTTGTCAACAAATGACTAAGCTGATGGTGATCTGTATTTGAGTTTGAGACTTAGAAGATTTTGCTTGCTTTGATTTTTCTCTCAGTCGTTGTGTCTTCTTCAAACTCTTCAATTCAGATCTATTTATACTTGAAATTTGAAAATATGCCCGTTGAGAGGTCGATAGGTGTTCAAATTTCTCGAGTACTGGTCCCTATTTTCAGAACGGCTTCTGCAACTGTGCACTGTACAGTTCTGCTGTACTTTCTGTCACTTCGCATTAAATGCACTATGTTGATCCGAGGTTTCTCTTCAATCATTTGTCTTTAATACCCTTCCCTTACAGCATTTATTACTTCAGGTGCATTTATTATCGTTGCAATAACTTCTGATCACTTCCACACTCTGCTGATCGAATCCACTCGTCTGATGAACACTCTGCTGATCCAAATTGAACTCATCTGATTTGAGTCTGCTGAAAATCCACCAGTCTGATTCCGAATGCAGCAACAGATCAGTAGTCTTCTGGACCATAAATTTGACCCTTCTGATATGTCTTCATCCTTGGTCAAATATTCTTTAGAGGTTGACTAAGCTTCCAATACTTAGCTGATGACTTTTGGAAATCATCAAAACATCCCTTCACTTCTAAGTCTTCATCTTTATCCAACAGATTATTGAATAATCAATAAAAGGGTTGATCCAAGATGATTTATTAAAGAATGGTGTGTATAACCAAATTGCGAATTAGAACGAAGCAAGCCTAAGAAATAGAACTCAATCCAAAAGAAGTTACTCTAATCATGAAGCCGACATGAACGCATTTCGAAACATTTGCAGCCAAGTAATAACCAAACGACACGAGTCAAGCATGAGTTTGCAACAAAAGGCGATATACAGGATAACAACAAATATGTTCAATTTCCTCAAGGAGTCGTGCCAAAATGTACGAAGAAATGGATAGAATCCCTCACCTTAGTTAATCGACGTTGGATGGATATTCTACTTTATATTTGGAGCCGTAGTTGTAATCTCGGTGATGGCATGTCACCTAATCAGGACTAATAATATATATAAGAATTATATCCATACATGACCGTATATTACGACTTCTAATATTACTGACACTAGCTCGTTCGAATCGACTTAAACTAATTGACTCTACTCCATTAGTAAATTACTACCTTTACCTTGAAATTTATTTATATGACCTAGTTATACATAGTTGTTTGTACCCAAAAAATCACCCTCGATTTGTCGAGGAATAATGGCTCGATAACGGGTCAATAAGCAACAATGGGCCGAAAATAACAAGTCCAATGAGATGAAAACGGGTCAGACCCACTTCGGCCCAGAAACTGGCCCAACCGAAATCAGAAACGGGTCGCAGGCCCAATATGAATTAACCTCAATTAAATCAAGACTTGATTTTGGCCAAGTAGGAATTAATTAATTAATTAATTTATGGCCCAAGAGGGATTAATTAATCAATGGGCCAAGTTAACTAAATAATAAATGGCCCATTAGCAGATTTGGTAGTTGAATTAAATGGTGAGATATGCAACAGAGCCACGTAATAGTTGGCTAGTTAAATACAACCACTTCCCTTAATTATCTCAAAGTTAGTTAAGAAGTGAGAGATTGGCCACAATTCAAATGTAACTACCAAATTGAATCTGAAAATTGAACGTGGGAAAGAACAAGGATAAATAACCACCATTAGTGGAGGTAGTGGAACAAGTGCAGGTGGTGGAGATAGTGGGATCAGCCGATTAGTTTCTGGCAAGCAGCTATAAATACAGAAAGACAGCCATATTCAACACAGACACACAACTCAATCAATCAATCAACTCAGTCTACACTGAAATCGGCTCAACGCCTCTCCGGAAGTCCAGCATCCGCTGCTTCTGTCAGTCAGTCAGCACTGCCAATTCCTTGACATCAATCGTCAATCCTCAGCAACCAGCAGGACATGGCCGCCTGAAGTCTAGCACCGCCGCTCAAAGTAAGCCGCAAAGCTGCTTCCGCCGTCAGCGAAGCTGTCTCGAGCGAAACCATTCGATATCAAGCAAAATAGCACGCTGCAACGTCATGTAAGTGCCCACGTAATTACATGGCAACCTCGTCAAGTAGCCATCTGCCTGATGAGTCCGCTGTCAAGTAGCCATCTGCTTGATAGCAATCGGTTGAGTAGCCATCTGCTCAATTGATGCCCTTTCCAGCGGCCACCCGTTGGTTAGGAGCCCGATTGGTAGCCATCTGCCAAGGTTGGGCGACCCATTGATGATGGTTCTCTGTCATCAGTGTTACTTTCTGTCAACAAGCTGCACTATCACATATCATCAGCTCATTTGGTGGGTCTACCTGCCAATCAAGGAGTATTTTTTCAGAACTTATTGTAGTCATCAACTCATTTGGCAAACATATGCCGACACAGGAGACTAATTTATCGTTTTGCATGCTTTGTAATGTTTGTAAATCAGGGAACTCATTGTAGGCTAAGACTCATATGTTTCTCGTACAATTCAATTAATAGAAGTGTTTGGCCCATAACTCTTGATTTTATTAAAGCATGTTTTACGTCGAGTGATTTTCATTGAGGCATGATCAATATGTTAGTCAAGCTGATATAAATTAAACTGATTGATTATCAACTCAATTGCTGATTTGTAAATGCATTGATGTATTGAGTAGGCCATCGATTGGCTGTGAAACTTTGGCACATCAGAAAGGTTATCATAAATTATTTAAGTCCTGCGGCCAGGCAGGCATGGAAAAGAACTAGGGGTAGTGTTTGCCTACTCTGCCGCAATCAATTGATTAGAAGTCAGCCTTATCAGGGCATTTTACATTGATATCAATATGTCCTTATCAGGACATTACATTATAGTTTACATTGATATCGACATGTCCAATTTTATATCGTTATGTTTGCACGCACAAACATTGGCACGCCCGCACTCATTACACATCATATCGAGCCATTTGCACATCGAGGCATTCGGTGTCAAATTTATAGCAAACAATATTTTGGCACGCCCAGTGGGACCTGATAATCTCTTGCCGAAAAATCAATCAGTTGATGCTTAACGATTAATCTTTTGCTGTTGTCAGATGATACCACAGATAACGCGAAAGACTCGATCTAGCTTGACGAGGACACGCTCTGATCTAACGCACTCTTTGGAAAATCTGTCCACTGTCCCGCTAACTATGGAAGGGACTGACAAGATAGAAGAACTGACAACGGAGGTCCGCAACTTCACTAGGGACCTTGAGGCCAAACAGGTAGAATGGTCTAATGTTGTCAGTAAGTTCGAAAACATGCTAGGCTCGGCCACTGCAGCCAGTCAGGCCAATACTGAAGCCAGCAACATTGTGAATTCTTCCCTGATGCATCTGGAATCGAAAATGTCTATGCTTGCTGAGAGCATCAATACCCTTGCCAACGGGATACAATCGCAGGCCTGGACAGGGCCGCCCAAAAACTCTGTTGACAAAGGCAAGGGACCAGCGATACATATCGGGGGAAGTGGATCAAGGGATGAAACGCCCTACAAACAGGGCAACGGACAAACTAATGTCCTTGACAAGAAAGGAAGTACCTCTAAGGCCAGGTATCAGCGCCCAGACTCGGGGGGCAGGTCGGATGAGGAACGATCAGAGGCCATGGGATATGGCCCAGAAGGACATCAGGCCATCTCATCGGCCTATGATAGGACAAATCGAGCCATGGAAGGTCATGACGACCTGTTGACGATGAATCAGGCTCAAGAGATGTTTGTAAGGAGACAAAGGAATAGGGCATCAAGGTACAATAAGCCTCATCCCGAATACATCGACCAAGTGCCATTCCCGATGAACTACAGGGCACCCAACTTCACTCTGTTTTCAGGAGAAGGGTCTCAATCTGCCACCGAGCATCTGGCTCGATTCTCCCTGGAATGTGGCAACTTAAGCAACGAGCTGAAGTTAAAATTGTTTCCTAACTCACTCACCGGCATGGCGTTCCACTGGTACGCCAATCTGAAACCAGGATCGGTCCCCGACTGGCCATCCATGGAAAAGGTGTTTGTGATGAACCACTATCAAGCCCCGCTCGAAGTATCTGTCATCGAGCTATCCAACATGAAGCAGTTGACGGGGCAGACAGTAGAGGAATACATGAAAACGTTCATCAGGGCCAGAGGATTTTGTGCCATACCTCTGCCGGAAAAAGAATGTATTAAGATTGCCATCCATGGCATGCATTTTGAATTGAGGAAAATCATGATGGCCCAATATCATGAAGACTTGTTTGAACTGACCGATCATGCGGTCCGATATGAAAGGGTCCTAAGGGATGAAAACAGGCGACAACCCAGAGGAAATTACCACCAAGTAGGAATGGCTGACTCTAGCGAAGAGCCATTAAACAGGCCGATGGAGCAGACAGGTATTGAAATCGGGTTAGCTGAAGTGGTTTGTCCAAAGAACACTGTCTGTCAAGCACTTGCAAAACCAAAAGAGCCTCAACCAGCCATCAAGGTGCCAAATAACTTGGTAAGAAGAGATGCTGAATACAAAACAGACCGCGAGAGACGCTACTCGTTTGATGTCTCCAAGACCGAGGCCATTTTTGATCAACTGTTGGCCGACAAGATCCTCAGGCTGAAAGGGGATCATGTGATACCATCTCCAATGAAAATTGCAGGTAAGACTTATTGCAAGTATCACGACGTATGGACTCACTCTACGAATGAATGTCTCGTTTTCAGGTGGATGGTACAAGATCACCTTGATAAGGGCATTTTAAGATTCGCCCCAGATTGGAAAATTACTAAACCGATGACGGTTGACACTAATCCTTTCCAACAGAACGAGGTAGGGATAAACATGGTAGGGGTGACAAATGGGACAGGAGAGCAGTATGCAGAGGGGGACCCACATCACTTACCCTCTTCGACGAATATGCAAATGGGATTATGTGCTAGATGCCATGCTGACTTGGCAACAGTACCATTGTTTGTGAATCCAAACATATATGGCCAGTACATGCCTTGGCCAAACACTGCACAAGGAGCATATCCTTATCAGGTGATGCCACAGCCACAACATCAGGCGATGCCACAGTACCAAGTTATGGTACCATCTCCAGCATCCACACCTTTGCCAGTACAGACAGTTCCACCAACAGGGGAGCCTCGTAGAGATCAGGCCATACCTAAAATGCCTCGACAGCCGCAGGAGGGTACTAGTCGTAACAACAGAATCAGGGAGAGATCACCCGACAGGTCACCAGTTAGGCAGGTCAGATCGACCGCTTATCACAGAGACAGGACCTATGGGCCGTCAACCAAAACAGCATCGCCTGGTCAATATAGACCGCGAACTGTCCATACCCCTGCAAATACTCGAGTAGGGAGATGGGTACCCGTGAGGCATCCGAAATTTCCCGGGAATCAAAGGGTCGATCAGATGACCAGAACGCAGTATCGGCGTTACTTGCGCCAGAGGAAAGAAATCGAGATAGCCAAAGGGAAAGCCCCGATGAAACAGCGAACGGCAAAGCCACGTGATATAGAAATGAAGCATGGACAAGAGGCCAAAGAGGCCGAGGAGGCCGAACAGGGAGTTGTTTCCCCATGGCGGTCACCAGGGAAAGCCAAATATGGCACAATTGATTTAGAGAAGGAATTAGAAGAAGATGAAAATGAGCTTAGGGTGAAATTTGACAAAATCTTTGCCCGGAACGATGGTAAGCAAGGTGAGGCCGAATCTGGCCAAGTAATCGAGGAAAAAGCAGTCGACGAGAAAGCAAAAGAGGATGAAGAAAGTGGAACCAGCCAGCCGTCAGCCGGTTCGGCAGTAATGCAATGTAACGCAGTAAGTTCTGAACTCGTCGATGTCATCGATGAAGAGTTGGAGTACTTCACTGATGGAGTCTGGGACGAAGGAATGCCAGTGGTTCAAATGGCAGAGGACTTGGAAATGATATCGGTCGATGACAGGAAGGAGACCGATTGGGACAAGAAGGTAGAAAATATTTTCCAGAAACCACCTTCATTTATGGCCAGACACATCAGGCCATTGTATATATCAGGACATATCGACGGCAAGCCCATCGACAGAATGCTGGTCGATAACGGGGCCGCAGTCAATGTAATGCCAGCATCTACTATGTACAAGTTAGGCAAGGTCAGTGAAGACTTGATGGAAACGAGGGTGATCGTCAGCAACTTTACTGGAGGAAAGGCTGATACATTAGGAATCTTACCTGTTGAGGTAAAGATTGGAAAGACTAGTCTGAAGATTGCTTTCTTCGTGGTAGATGCTGCCACATCTTACAATGCGTTGTTGGGGAGAGACTGGATTCACTCCGCTTTATGTGTGCCGTCTTCTCTTCATCAATGTTTATTGATCTGGGGGGACGCCGTTGAACCAGAGATCATAATGGCCGACAACAGGCCATTTACTGCAAAAATCAATGCCGTCGAGGCGGCATATTATCGAGAGGATGTGGGACCTTATCGATTCGTCGGACAGGACAAATATGGACGACCTATGGAGGTCACATCGAGCAAAAAACTAACTCAGCTCGAAATGACCTGTCTCGCTAAGGAGTTAAGTCGGCCCTGCAATGTCAAGGAAGAGGAGCCGCAAGAACAGAACAATCAGTCCTTATGAATGATACTGTTGATGATAAGGAACCATCGACCGATAAGGCAGAACAGTTAGAAATTGATGAGATCGTTGTCATCGGTCCAGAACAGGAAGCATGTGCCGATCTGATTCGAAAGTTTCGGGCCTACGTGGCCGAATGTTACACAGGCGATCTTATCTTCGAGGAAGAAACGCCAATATCAGATGGCGACGAAATTCAATTAAAGGAATTAGGAACGGCGCCAGCCAAGCTTGATGACATTAAAATCCAAGTGCAAGATCCTGTCATCGAAGTTGAGTTGGGCACCGAAGAGGATCATAGGCCAACGTACATCAGCGCATTGCTGGATGATGGCCAGAAGGAACGATTGATTCAAGTATTGAAAGAATACAAGGATTGCTTTGCCTGGAATTACGATGAGATGCCAGGACTAAGCAGGGAATTAGTTGAGCATCGAATTCCAATACTTGAAGGGTACCTACCTCGAAAACAGCCTCTGAGACGGATGTCAGTAGAAGTCTGTCAGCTGATCAGGGAGGAAATCGAGAAGTTGTTGAAGGCCAGTTTCATCGAAGTGGCCCGATATCCAGAGTGGGTTGCCAACGTGGTGCCCGTAATGAAGAAGAACGGCAAGATCAGGATATGCATTGATTTCAGAGACCTGAATCTGGCATCTCCTAAGGATGAGTACCCGATGCCAATGGCAGACATGCTGATCGATGCCGCCGCTGGCAATATGTTTTTGACTGCCGTCGACGGAAGTGCAGGCTATAACCAGATATTTGTGGCCGTAGACGACGTGCCGAAGTTGGCTTTTCAATGCCCAGGAGGAATAGGCACCTTCCAATGGAAAGTGATGCCATTCGGACTAAAAAACGCTGGAGCTACTTATCAACGGGCCATGAACTGCATTTTCAGTGAGTACATCGATGACTTTGTAAAAATTTACATCGATGACATTGTGATTAAATCGGCCAGTTACGAAGAACACTTGACACATTTGGCGAAGTCATTTGCCAAAATGAGAAAACATAAACTGAAACTTAATCCCTTGAAATGTGTTTTTGCAGTTGCATCAGCCAATTTTCTTGGCTTCTTAGTGCATCGCAAGGGGATTGAGATCGACAAGAACAAGTCCAAGGCTATCCTGACAGCCAAACCTCCATCAACAAAGAAGGAACTACAACAATTCCTTGGCAAGGTTAACTTTCTAAGGAGGTTCATATCAAACTTGGCTGGAAAAACAAAGGTCTTCTCACCTTTGTTAAAACTGAAGGACAAAGAGGAATTTTGCTGGCAAACGGAGCATGAGCAGGAGTTTCAAGAGATAAAAGACAAACTGACCACGCCGCATGTAATGATGCCGCCAGTCAAGGGGAAACCCTTGAAATTGTATATATCTGCCACAGAGGACACCGTCGGCGGATTTCTGGCACAGGACGATGAGAACGGATTTGAGCGAGCTATATACTACTTGAGCAGGCATCTGTCAGAAACAGAACAGAGGTATACCCCGATAGAAAAGGTATGTCTTGTACTGTTTTTCTCTTGTAAAAAGTTACGTCATTATATGCTGCCTGTCAAGGTGTTAGTAATTTCTAGTGTTGATGTTATCAAGTATATGATAGCTAAACCTGTAATGAGAGGAAGGATCGGCCGATGGGCTATCCAACTGATGGAGTATCAATTGCAGTATGTACCGCAAAAAGCAGTCAAAGGCCAAGTATTGGCTGATTTCTTGGTTGACCATCCATGCATCGACATAGATCAGACCGTTCTAAAGGAACTGGACTTGATGACAGTGGAGATCAAGCCGTGGACACTGGCTTTCGATGGATCAAGAACTGATAGACTGTGTGGGGCAGGTATTGTTTTGATTTCACCATCTGATGTTAAAACTAAGTTATCTATACAGTTTGATTTTGAATGTACCAATAATCAGGCCGAATACGAAGCCTTAATTATTGGACTAGAAATGCTAAGGGAGCTACATGTCAAATCTGTTACCATCGTTGGAGACTCACAGTTAATTATCAGGCAAATTCAAGGTACATATAAATGCCGAAATCCTACTCTTGACAAATATTACTTGACGGCAATGTCTTTACTTTCAGAATTTGCTGATGTCACTTGTTATCACATAACGAGGGGACATAATAGCGAGGCCAACAGTTTGGCCCAATTAGCAACAGGGGTTGATCTTCCTGATGACATCGATGAATCTCATTACGTCGTCAGGAGACGGCACTGTCCATCGTTTATGTATCGGGATAATATTCTAACTGTCCTAAGTGTGTTTCAGGATCCTGATGACTGGAGAGAGCCGATCAAAAAATATCTGGCTAATCCGTCTGATAAATCATCTCGACAGACAAGGCTCAGGGCCGTCAATTATGTCCTGATGGGAGATCAATTGTTCAGAAAAGGCCATGACGGGGTGTTACTGTTATGCGTCGATCAACAGGAAGCCATGAGAATTATGATGGAAGCACATGAAGGAATTTGTGGCGCCCATCAAAACGGACATAAGCTAGCATGGCTATTACGCCGATATGGCTATTACTGGCCAAAGATGGTGGGAGACTGCATTCAATTGGCAAAGGGGTGTGAAAAATGCCAACGCTTTGGGGTAATTCAGAGAATCCCCATCGAGGAGATGAACGTGATAATCAAGCCATGGCCTTTCAGGTGTTGGGCCATTGATATAATCGGGGAGATACATCCCTCGTCATCCAAACACCATCGATACATCATTGTGGCCACAGATTATTTCACCAAGTGGGTAGAAGCCAAACCACTCAAACAGGCCAATCAGGCCGAAGTGATGAAGTTCATCAAGGACTCGATCATACATAGGTTTGGCCTGCCACAAACCATTGTCACTGACAGGGGGCTAATGTTTGTTGGTCAGGAAATCAAGGAGTTTGCCAGATCAATGGGTTTTGAATTGGTCCATTCAACACCTTATTATGCACAAGGGAATGGCCAAGCTGAAGCCTCAAATCGAGTCCTCCAGGACATCGTTTCAAAGATGATCGAGGAAAACCCAAGAGCATGGCACCTGATGCTGTCAGAGGCATTGTGGGCTTATCGGACCAGTAAGCGGACAAGTACAGGCACTACTCCGTATAAATTGACTTATGGACAGGATGCCATACTACCGATGGAAATAAACGTCCGATCACTTCGGGTGATGCAACAGAATGAGCTGACACCCGAAGAATACACTGAAAGTATGCTCCAGGAGCTTGATGAACTGGACGAAGTCAGAGTTGCCGCGTTGGATAAAATCGAGGCACAAAAGAGGCTGGTTGCCCGTTGCTACGATAAAAAGATACGCAGGAAACACTTTGATGTCGGGGACTTGGTCTGGAGAACAGTTTTGCCACTTCATCAGCGTGAGAAAAAGTACGGCAAATGGAGTGCAACATGGCAAGGGCCATATGAAGTCTTCTCGATTACTCGAGGAGGGGGTTACATACTGAAAAAGCCAAACGGGGATCTTTGCAGAGACCCCATCAATGGAAGATACTTGAAAAAGTTCAGACCAACCCTCTGGGAAACAATGTGTCTGGAGCATCAGCGAGCCTTGGAGTTGGAAATTGAACGGCGCCAAGAGTATTTTAATGCGCCGATACCTTTGTAAATATAAGCCAATGTCCTGAAGAGAAGACTAATCATGCTAATATTAAATACATGGGCATGCTTAATTAAATGTAGGTTTGATTAAGCATAGAGGAGAAATTCAAAGGTATTAAAACTAAGTCTAATCTGATCGAATTAATTTATCAGATTAATTCCATCAGATACGACTTACGGGGGGCATTGTTTGTACCCAAAAAATCACCCTCGATTTGTCGAGGAATAATGGCTCGATAACGGGTCAATAAGCAACAATGGGCCGAAAATAACAAGTCCAATGAGATGAAAACGGGTCAGACCCACTTCGGCCCAGAAACTGGCCCAACCGAAATCAGAAACGGGTCGCAGGCCCAATATGAATTAACCTCAATTAAATCAAGACTTGATTTTGGCCAAGTAGGAATTAATTAATTAATTAATTTATGGCCCAAGAGGGATTAATTAATCAATGGGCCAAGTTAATTAAATAATAAATGGCCCATTAGCAGATTTGGTAGTTGAATTAAATGGTGAGATATGCAACAGAGCCACGTAATAGTTGGCTAGTTAAATACAACCACTTCCCTTAATTATCTCAAAGTTAGTTAAGAAGTGAGAGATTGGCCACAATTCAAATGTACCTACCAAATTGAATCTGAAAATTGAACGTGGGAAAGAACAAGGATAAATAACCACCATTAGTGGAGGTAGTGGAACAAGTGCAGGTGGTGGAGATAGTGGGATCAGCCGATTAGTTTCTGGCAAGCAGCTATAAATACAGAAAGACAGCCATATTCAACACAGACACACAACTCAATCAATCAATCAACTCAGTCTACACTGAAATCGGCTCAACGCCTCTCCGGAAGTCCAGCATCCGCTGCTTCTGTCAGTCAGTCAGCACTGCCAATTCCTTGACATCAATCGTCAATCCTCAGCAACCAGCAGGACATGGCCGCCTGAAGTCTAGCACCGCCGCTCAAAGTAAGCCGCAAAGCTGCTTCCGCCGTCAGCGAAGCTGTCTCGAGCGAAACCATTCGATATCAAGCAAAATAGCACGCTGCAACGTCATGTAAGTGCCCACGTAATTACATGGCAACCTCGTCAAGTAGCCATCTGCCTGATGAGTCCGCTGTCAAGTAGCCATCTGCTTGATAGCAATCGGTTGAGTAGCCATCTGCTCAATTGATGCCCTTTCCAGCGGCCACCCGTTGGTTAGGAGCCCGATTGGTAGCCATCTGCCAAGGTTGGGCGACCCATTGATGATGGTTCTCTGTCATCAGTGTTACTTTCTGTCAACAAGCTGCACTATCACATATCATCAGCTCATTTGGTGGGTCTACCTGCCAATCAAGGAGTATTTTTTCAGAACTTATTGTAGTCATCAACTCATTTGGCAAACATATGCCGACACAGGAGACTAATTTATCGTTTTGCATGCTTTGTAATGTTTGTAAATCAGGGAACTCATTGTAGGCTAAGACTCATATGTTTCTCGTACAATTCAATTAATAGAAGTGTTTGGCCCATAACTCTTGATTTTATTAAAGCATGTTTTACGTCGAGTGATTTTCATTGAGGCATGATCAATATGTTAGTCAAGCTGATATAAATTAAACTGATTGATTATCAACTCAATTGCTGATTTGTAAATGCATTGATGTATTGAGTAGGCCATCGATTGGCTGTGAAACTTTGGCACATCAGAAAGGTTATCATAAATTATTTAAGTCCTGCGGCCAGGCAGGCATGGAAAAGAACTAGGGGTAGTGTTTGCCTACTCTGCCGCAATCAATTGATTAGAAGTCAGCCTTATCAGGGCATTTTACATTGATATCAATATGTCCTTATCAGGACATTACATTATAGTTTACATTGATATCGACATGTCCAATTTTATATCGTTATGTTTGCACGCACAAACATTGGCACGCCCGCACTCATTACACATCATATCGAGCCATTTGCACATCGAGGCATTCGGTGTCAAATTTATAGCAAACAATAGTATAATTCTTTAGTTGAATTAATTCAAATCTTAAATCCACAATCTATTTAAGTCCAATATATTACACTCAAATCTAATATATTGAGCTAAATTAACACATCAAATTCGTCTAGCTAAGTAATACCTAAGAGCAACTAATTAATCTAATTAAATATAAATTACATTTCTTTAAATAATCTAAGTTGAATAGTTAATTGCATTTTGAATTCACAACTTGATTCGGACTAAGCGCAAGGTACTCAATAGCACGAATATCAAATATCTACCTAATACGAGGACGACATTTCTAACAATCTAATTTCGTCATACGACTACATTTAGTCAATCATATTCATATTGATAAAACTTAAAGTCTTGTATTTACTCATTTTATCTTCATAAATATCTTCATTTTGTTCTTCTAAAAGAACCGATTCTATTCAATTCAAACGTAGTCATAACTTATCTAGTTCTCCAACTTTAAGGCTCATGATAGTTCTATTAACCATTTAATTAACCAACCTTAAGCTTACCTAGATATACATGCATAATATAATACAAACCCAAACTCACGTTAAACTTAATCCTAAAGCCAATAAATGAGTACTCAATAACCATTAGGCTCGAGAATTATTACCTAAACGAACTTCCATCGTCAAATGAGAACCGGATATGGAATACCCACGCTGAAATGAAGTCGCTGCCGAACTAACCACCGTTTATCGGCATTGACCGGAGTTGACCACCGTTGACTGCTTCCGGAAAAGAAGCATCCAACATTTATACGCTCTCCTCTTCGCCTACAATACCGTGGTGAAACCTGATTGTCGAAGACATGACCGAAAAATGGGCATGCAAAGAAACCCACTTAAAACTGCCACTTCCACCTCTAATTTTCGCAGGAAAACACCTTTTATTCCTTCCTCCAATTACCAACACCATTGTGTTCCTCTCGTCAAGTAGATCAATTTTGACTACTCATTTACTTGATTTGGTTAAGAAATGAAGAAGTTATAAACAAATTAAGGAGAGGGATTATGTGTGTGTTTTAGTATGTGTAAAAGTAGAAGAAGAAGAGAATGAGGGAAATGGGTTGACTTTTGTTCATATTTAATGGATAATTTGCAATTAACACCCTCAAAGAAGTGGGTAGTCCTATTTTAATTCCTAAAGTCTTGGTCAATTCAAACAAGTCCCCCATTATATCTTAAGTATCTATTTATTTTCTTTAATCAAGCTCAATCAAATTTCTGATTATTAAATTAGAGATAATTTATAAAAAAAAAAATTGTTTTCTTTTTTAAACTATGAGGTGTTACAGGTTTGATCTTATGCATGTTCAGATGATGGAACAGACTAGTCAAAAGTTGTTGTCCACAATTCATCGGTGGAGATTAATCTTGAAGATGCTCAAGTTCCACTTGATGAAGTACCACAAGAAAGGACTGCTTGCCATTCAATGGAAAGCTCCAGAAAATCAGCAATGTGCTAGTCCTACCAGAAATACCAACACATTTCAATCAAAACTTCTGGATTCCATGAAGGCTTTGATTGAGTCTACGCTGAACGAAATGGAGGATAGAAACAAGGAAACTATGAGAAAATTTGAGGAGATGGATCAACATTGATTCAAAGCACTCTTGCAAACCTGCCTAAGCCTGATGATCCTACCCCTCTGATCCAAGAAGAGCTGAACAACATCAAGTCTGAAGTTCAAACATTAAAGGAAGATGTTCAGAAGTTTGGAAAAAGGGTTAATGAAAATCAAGCTGGCTGGAAGGAGATCAATCTTGTTGTGGCAAATGCTACGGAAGCTGGAGAATAAAAGACTTCCAATCTGATACAAGCATGGACTTAGTACTTCAGTCTCAATTTCAGCTGAGTGAGAGCAATGAAATCGTTCTCCATCGGTATGAAGAACTACATTCAAGCAACAACAACAAGAAAGACAACTATCTGCAATGGATCAAAACATCAGGATGCTATACAATGCAGTCAACATTACTCTTGTTCAAGCTGAGAAACACGACCCTGTTGATGATGACAAAAAGGGGGGAAGAGGAATCTGCTAACAAGAAAAATGCTACTGAAGAAGCTACTGAAGTAGTTCAAAGTTCTGAAGAGGTTACTAATAAGCCTGCTGAAGATGCTAAGGTTGGTAATGAGGCTGAACAGACTGCTAGTGTTGATGATGATGATGAAGATAAGCCTGAAGAAGAATAACCCAAGGATGCGGCAAAGGAAGACAAACAGATTGTTGTCTCTAAGGATTCTGCTGAAGAACAGCTTGATCCATTTCGGAAAGCTAAGAGAATAGATGAAATCAAAGCTAAAATTGAGGCTGCTACCAAGAAATTAGAACTATTCTCTAGTGGTGAAGATTATGAAGAAGAAGAAGAAATACCAGAAGAATAGACTGCTTTAATTCTCTTATCATTTTATTGTAAATTTTACTTTTCATCTTTCTGTAATCTGATGTAATTGTAATATGTTCTAAGTCAATAAAAGATCACAAATTCCAACTTAATTTCTATCTCAGAAATTTTGTATGAAGACTTAACTTTAGTTTAGTTACAGGTACTTAGCTGAAGTTTTGTCATCATCAAAAAGGGGGAAATTGTTGGATGAAGATGAAGAAGTGAAGGGAGGTTTTGATGATTTCCAAAAGTCATCAGCTAAGTAATGGAAGCTTAGCAAGCCTCTGGAAAGTTTAACCGACAAGACAAGTAAATCAGAAGGTTAAATTTGGTCCAGAAGAGATTATGCTCTTCTTCGTACAGGGGTTAATTAGGAAAGCAGAGCAAACACAATAATTAGTTCGAGTATATAAATGATGTGTATTGATATTCCGATCCAATTACAAGTTACAAAGCAGGTCTATTCGAGCGTTACAAGATCCCGTACGACTAGTTAAACAAATACAAAAGAGCAAGCTACTCCTAATCCGATCTAATGCGTCCGAGCTGGGGTGCACCTGGGGAAATGTGCCGTTGTTGATGTCATAAATGCGCCGGATATTTATAGGAATAGTGATGAGCTAGCTAGACCCTCCGCAGGGGAATATGTCTCAGCCAGCTGTCCAGGCCTGGGGGTCGGCCCCACAGTGATTCCGAGGAGAGAAGTAGATCGCAAAATAGGATCTTGTGCTATCAATCTGGCTTGATCGAGAATAAGGTTCTGCAGGTCGGAAAATAGCCTTCCTGGTCGGGATCGAGGTCGATCTCGAGCTGAGGTATTTCCTAAAATAGCGTATACGAAATATCCCTCATCAATATTCCCCCACTTCTCGAGCGTATCGGAGAAGTAAACACAACATCGTAGTAAAAACTTGGATATGCCTCATTAAAAACCTTACTCGGAAAAACCCAGTGGGACAAAATCCGAGGTAGGGAAAAAGAGTACATGTCTTCTTTGGAGGAGCCTTGGAACGCTGAGATGCTTCAAGTAGAAAAGCGGCATTCTCGATCTGAGAGTTTCACTTCGGTGATTTACGCGACGCTAGAATACCTGAAGTTTGGAGGAATACACAATATTGATCAGTTCTTGGATGGTCTTGCGTCGGATATACCTCATTAAAAACCTTACTCGGAAAAACCCAGGGGGATAAAAAAAACGAGAGAGGGAAAAAGAGTGTATATCTTCGGCAGACGATGACGTTAATTTGCAATTTATCGAGCTAAAAGATCATCCCTCAAAACCTTGAGGACCAGAAATACCATTAATGGAAAGATAACTTTGAATTTACTGAGTGGAAGCTTAACCGTCGCGGTTACTCGGGGTTTAATTTGCAATTTACCCTTTTAACCCTTATATATATGCGTTGACCAGACGAGACGAGCACTGCTTCATAAATTACTACAGATCGGAGTACTCAGCTCGATAAAACCTTTTCTTATTCATCGACCAGCACAGTAATCTTTTTCAGAATGTCTAACACCGAAAACGCAGAGAACCAGATGATAGTTCATCCAAGATCAGAGTCCGACCTAGGATCCATGAGCAATCTTATAAATACGTACGAGCCGACGGGAGATTCCCCGGACGAAGTAAATAAAGTTGTCGATCAGGCTATAAAGGTCTTAGGGTCGGATCAAGGCGAGGGAACTTCTGGGCAACAAAATATCGAGCTCGAAGAGGACGGAGAGCAGAGCGCGTAGCCCGACACCGAGCGCGACGGAGAGGGGGAAGAAAACGTGGAGTCTGGTAGCGAAGAAGGTTCGGCCGAGGTACTGGGGGAGCACGAGATAATTAAGTACTCGATAGGAAATAACGTCTATATGAGATTCCTCGATCTCGGCGCTGTCTTGAAGAAGTCGAACGCCACTGGGCGGCTTCAGAAAATCGAGAAGCGGGTCGACAAGATCGTCTGTGCTTACGATCCGATCGAGAGCAGAGCTGAACTTGAGGCTGAAATAGGAAAATTTCTCCCCGAGGGTTACTCGTTGGTTATTCCGACCCCTTTTCAACGGGTCAATAAGCCCCCAGAAGGATGCCAAGCCTTCTACACCAAACAATTCTCCTATGGACTGCAGATTCCTTTTGCCCCCCTACTCGATGACGTTTTGGATATATTCTCTCTAGCTCCCGCACAGATTCTTCCGAACTCCATTGGGTATCTGATCGCTTTCAGTGTCCTGATGAAAACAAAGAACAAACTTGCCAATTTCCAGAATTTTTGGCAATTTTTCAAAATCAGCAACTCCCCAGCTTCTAACGCGGGGTTTGTGTATTTCTCCTAACGCCCGAACCACTCTTGTCCACGATCGTTTCCAGCAACTCCCTGGACTTGAAGAAACGATTTTTCTTTGTTAAAGGACCAGACGTGGCAGCCTCCGAGGGGAGCTCAGAAATGATCCCGCACCAATGGAAAGGCCAGCGTGAGTGGATATACGGCAAACGGGAAATTGTGGGCCAGATAAAGTAGGGCATCCGCGACTATGTTGTTGCTGCTATGCGTTCTGACCTCTACCAGTCGGCTTTTCTTATCTTGGAGCCAGTTCTGAGGAAAGCTGGGCTCAGCAAGGCGACGTTCGATCTCGGGGTCACTGCAGATCCTCGTTCCTTGAGTAAGATATTTTCCTACTTCACGCATATCATTTCATTTTAAACCTTAGTTCCTTGACATCGTTTTTTAACTTCCTCAGGTGAGATGGTAGAGAGTTACCGAGCTTCCATAGTCGGTAAAATTGTTGCTTCCACCTCGAAAAAGACACCGGGCCAACCGAGGAGACAAGTAAAACCCCATCACGCACAAACTAGTCGAACTGCCGTTCCTCCGCTGGACAACCCTTCTCAAGCTGCTCGATCCGAAGCAGATGAAGAGGCTGAAGATGCAGAGCCGCTGCAAATGGTTCCTCTCTTAGATCAAGCTGGCCCTTCCATGTCCTCGGGATTAGGGTACAGTTTGTTTACCATGAGGAAGATGAGGGGGGGAGAGATCCGTCAGAGGCGAACCAGGGAAAGTCAAGACGGTGGGGCCCCCGAAGCGAAGAGGAAGAAAGTGTTATGGGGGCGAAATAATAGACCACTCACCCATCGCGAAGGTCGAGAAAAACCCGATATGGTGGACTTTATCGAGGACCAGCTCAAGGATCGCAGAGCGGCTGGTTATCCCGAGGAAGGATCTATCCTGAGCGACCGCGGCCCCAACGGGGAGAACGTCTATGACAAATCAATCAAAGTCTTTATGGCGGGGCGCTTCGCCGAGGACCAGGAAGAACTTTTGGCTCACGATGACCTCGATATCCTAGGCCGGTTCGCTAGAGCACACCAGGCGGTATAGCATCATTCACTGTAATAACAGCTTTGTCTTTTTATATAGCATACTTACTGTTTCCTATTATCCCTTTACAGGCTGGAGATTATTTCCTCACTCAGCTAAATCGCACCTCACTCTTGGAGGATGAGTTCGATCGAGTTGATAAGGCTTTCCAAAATTCTCTCTTCGAAGAATCCAGACTCCGAAATCAACTCGCCGCAGTTAAGAAAGTATTAGATGATTCCAAAGCTAAGTATACTCCCGCGGTCGAGGAGAGCTTAGTGAAAGTAGTTGCGGAGAAGAGCCTGCTCGAGGATAAGGTTAAAAGGCTTGAAGAGGAGCTCGCACAGACCAAGGCGGATTCTGAGCAGTCTTATCAACGCGGTAAAGAGGAATCACGCCTGAGCTCGATAAGGGAGTTTCTGGAATCTCCCGCACTGGATGCCACTGTTCGGAAAAGGGTCGGTGGAATTCTTCAAACCACTTTCTACAAAGGGGTTCAACAGCTGATCGCTGCAGAGGTCATTTCTGATAAAATGGCTGAGTACGTGAATCATATGAACATCCTCAAGAACAGGGATGGAGAAGACTATCGAGCTTCCTCCTCGGGTTCCAAAGATTGGGAGACACATGAGTTCGCCCCTTTTGTTGAAGAGTTCGGGGTTCCTATGCAAAATCCCGATCTACTGGAATTGGAAGTATCCAGTACGAGCTCGAGTTCAGACGAAGACGATCAAGATAGTTCTGGAGATGAGGGTGATCAAGAGACTTCTTGAGATGAGGATGATCAAGAGGCTTCTGGAGACGAGAACGTCGACGTCGAGAACAACTCCGAGGGCGAGGACGACGAGGAGGGACCAGACCCTTAGAATGATTTTTGTAATAGATAGTAGGGGTTTTTCCTTTGCCGCAATGTAATCCTTTTGATTGTTTATAAACCTTCTTTTCTATCTGAGATATGTGCTAAGTCCCGATGTTAAACTCTGGTCGGGTCTCATAGTACAACTTAACTAGACAACAATCTGTGTAAGTCGCATGTTGCTCGAAAGGAACATTGATAACAAATTACGCAACGTAGATTGAAGCAAATTTTCTTAGCAGATATAAAATACCAATAATCGATCTTCATAATATAGCTCGGAAAAACATGAAATTCGCGATTGTTGGGTTCCCAAAAGGCAACGTTTCTTTTTCTTATAAATACATGAGAAACCAATAAAATTCGTACCATTGAAATCCTAATCTTTCACATCGGAGCTCGTAGATCGATAAAATAATCCGAGCCATCTCTTTATTAAATACTTAACTATGGAAGACTTAATAGGTTCCCAGCTCGACCCTACACAACTCTACAAGGCCAAGAAGGAGAAGGCTCCTAAATCCAAGTCCAAGGATTCCAAGGCCTCGAAAGAGGTCCCAAAGGCTCCCAAAGCTGACAGCGGTAAAACTAAGGTCGATCCTAGCAAGCAAGTCAAATCTGGCGAATCTGTGTTCGCCTCGAATAAGAGATCTCGTCTGGATGATCTGACTCCGACCCAGACCTTATTCCAAATGGCCGGGGAGAAGAAATCGTTGGGTGAAAACATTCTGGCTTCTGAGGCCGCTAAGGGCGTCGTTAACGAGCCTCCAAATAAAAAGGTCACAATAAATTACCCTTCCGTCGATGTGAAGATGCCTCCTCTGTCGGGTAAGAATGCCGAGGCTTCCAGCTCCGTCTCCGACGTCACTCGCACATTGAGTGCGATTTTTGAGGAGATGAAAGATAAGGCCGTGGTTGGGGGCATACCTCCAAACTGTTGGGATATTGCCTTAAGTAGTATTCAGGTGGCCGAGAAGGAACGGTTGAGAGGAAAAAGTGCTCGGGAAATTGTGCAATCGAGCTCTGACCTGCTTACTCAAGTAAGCCTTATACTCATATATATTTTCTTCTCTCTTTTTTTTTTTTTTTTAATAATCTCTCTTCTGTAATTCCATGTAGGTCGGACAACACCTTTTCAATCTCGGACTGCAAGTTGAGCTCGAGGCCGAGCAACGTGCTGCCGTAGTCCTCGACTTGGAGAAACAAAAGGTCGCCTTGGAGAGGTCCCACGAGGAAGCGAAAGCTATCGAGCAGAAGTTGGCCTCTGAGAAAAAGAAGGCTGTGAAGCAGAAAGAGAGCCAAGTCCATGAGGAACTGAGCAGGGAGTTGGACAAGTTGAGGTCCATTGTTGAGCAAGAGAAGAAAGATTTCGTGCTGCGGGAGAAATATGCCTATAAAAAAGGTTATGATGAAGGGTTTGAGACCCGCAGCATCGAGCTCCGCAAGATTCTTGCTGAGAATAAGCTGATCTAGGGACTTTAGCCTTTGTTGTAATTTTATTCTTTCTGCTCTTTCGACTGTTGTAATTTTATTTTTCCTTTTCTGTATTGTTATTTGTTGAGGACAAATAAATTCTATCTTCCTTTAAATAATGTTGTGTTCTGCTCGGAAATTTTATATTCGCTTAAAACTTCTTTAAGCCCACGCCGTTCGAGATTTTTACACGTATGCACATATCTCATCGTGGAAAATAAGTAAAGCCTAAATTTTTTACTCGAGCTGCATTCTGCTGAATTTCCGACCTGAAAGAAAATATGGAAAGTTTTCTGCATCGGGCTCTGACTGAGTCATAGTATTCCCACATTTTCAACAAAGTTCCAAAGTTGTTATGACCAAACAGTACCTAAGCCTCGGGAAGAGGAACAGTTACCCGTGATAAATGCCTTAATCTGGGCCGTTAGATGCGCTGAATAATGACCGTCGATCTTCCCATCCCCTTAGTATAAAAGGAGCACTTTGCTTAGTTAAAAAATTTCACTTTGCTCCCATGAAAATGGGTTATCCGAGGTCCATGCTCGATTCCTCCCTTCTTTCCGTTCAAGTCATCAAAATTTGGCTTCGAACTTTCTTTCGAGCTTACAAACTCTCTAATCCTTTCTTTGGTATGGGTGGAATCGGAAAAATGGGGCCTCTCAAATACTAAGGGGTCTCCGATCCCTGAAAATGGGATCTCCCTTCGGAATACCGATATGCGACCGACCCTTGCTCTGGTATTTTGGGCAAGGTTAGCATTGCGGATTCCGAAGGGTCTCTCCGAGGGCGGAAAGCTGGACAGTCGATTAAAAGGGAGATCGATCTCGAGCACCAGCTTCTTTAAGGATCTTGAAGTGTGGTGGCTCTAGGTTGAGCTTTCGGATCTTACAATGAGAAATGTCCACTTAACCTGCTACCTCGGGGAAGTGATCGAGCTCAATTGGTGGCAAGAAGGCTGGAAAAAGTATGAAGATAAGCAGAAAAAGTGGTCTGCAATTCATACTGCCTAACTTCAAACCAGATATCATAAGACGATAAACATAGCTGGCTCGATTGCTTTTTACAAGTCTACTGGGCAACCGATCTGTCACACAAACTGTGGTGCACTCATCGGATGCTTGTCTCTGCTCGCAGTCGACGACACTAAAGGATGCTCGAAGACCTTAGAATAGGGCATAGTAGTTGTAATAGGATTTTATTCGAAAATTTACTCATGAACTTTGTAATATGTTCGAGAATTATCAATAAATTGAAGTTCCTTGTATCTTGTTGAGCTTTTGTATCTTGTACGTAATTTATAAATAAAACACCTCTTTATGTTTTACTTTAAATATTGGCAATTTTTCTCAAGTCCAGTTGTCTTGTGATTGCTCGGACTTGTAATTTCTTGCTCGATAAACATTATCAAAGTTTGGACTTAACTCTTTAAAAATCTTCAAAATCCGAACCCAATGTTGAATTTAACTCGAACCTGAAATCAATCTACAACTTGGAGAACTATCGATTGATAATCACCTCGAAAAAACCTTCTCGAGGAGTACGACATTCACATGAAATAATAAATTGAGTCTGAGAAATATACTTCGAGCAGAACTTGATCTTAGAAATAATCAATCAACTAGGGAAGGAATCTTAAGGGACATGACTGCTTTAGAACTGCCATATTTCGAACGTGTCATCTAATGACTTTTATTATACAAGTCCTTTTTCCGAGCTGAGGGGCATAGCAGCAGCTTTCACCCTCAGTCTTTCATGCAAGTCTTTTATCGAACAGAGGGGCATAGCAACGGCTTTCACCCTCAGTCGAGACATTTTGCGTTTTCATGCAAGTCTTTTTCCGAGGTGAGGGGCATAGCAACGGTTTTCACCCTCAGTCGAGGCATTTTACTTTTTGAGCAAGTCAATTTATGTTCTTAGTAGAAGGAACAAGAGAAGATATAAATACGCATTTACCTTGTTGCTTCAATTTAGAAGGTGATCCTCTAACATATACAGAAGCAATAAAGTCACAAGACTCTGCATTTTGGAAAAAAGCCATACAAGATGAAATAGACTCTATAATGGGTAATAAAACTTGGAAATTAGTAGACCTCCCTCTTGGTTTCAAGCCAATAGGTTGTAAGTGGATATTCAAAAAGAAAATGAAAGTAGATGGAACCATAGATAAGTTTAAGGTAAGGTTAGTAGCAAAGGGTTTTAAACAAAAGGAATGTATTGATTATTATGATACTTATACCCCTGTGGCAAGAATTGCTACTATTAGATTATTAATTGCACTTGCATCAATTCATAATCTAGTCATACATCAAATGGATATAAAAACAGCATTTTTAAATGGTGTTTTAGATGAAAAAATCTATATGGAACAACCCGAAGGGTTTGTAGTTCATGGACAAGAAAATAAGGTGTGTAAACTTGTTAAATCATTATATGGTTTAAAACAAGCACCAAAAATTTGATGAGGTTGTGTCATCAAATGGTTTTAAAATAAATGAATCAGACAAATGTGTTTATAGTAAATTCACAAATAGTAAAGGTGTCATGATATGTTTATACATAGATAACATGTTAATATTTGGTACTGACTTGGAACAAGTAGAAAATACCTAGAAATTTTTGTCAAAAAATTTTGAAATGAAAGATATCGGTATGGTTGATGTTATTCATGGAATAAGAATAATAAGAGATGGTAATAATATAACTTTAACCCAATCTTATTATGAAGAAAATGTACTCAAAAAGTTCAGTAAATCCGAATGTATACCGATATCTACACCTTTTGATCCAAGTGTAAAATTAGTACCTAATACAGAAAAATCAGTTACACAACTTGAATATGCAAGAGTTATTGGGTGCTTCATGTATGCTATGACAAGCACAAGAACGTACATTGCTTTTGATGTTGGAAAGCTAAGTAGATATACAAGTAATCCCAATAAATTGCATGGAATGCAGTTTATAGAGTATTAAAATACTTATAGAAAACAATGAACTTTGGTATTTGTTATTCAAGTTATCCTTCAGTTTTGGAAAGATATTTTGATTCAAGTTGAATTACAGATAGAGTAGATCATGTCTCTACAAGTGAATGGAATGCACAAGACCGTACATTGCTTTTGATCTTTATGTTCGGTGACAGTGTTATCTCGTTGGGTTCCAAGAAATAAATATGTATAACCGATTCTACTATGGCTGCTAAATTTATTGCATTAGCTTCAACAAGTAAAGAAGTAGAATTGTTAAACTTACTCTCTAACATTTCTTTGTGGCCAAAACTATTGTCACCAATATCTATTCACTATGATAGTCAAGCCACTTTGCCAAGAGCATATGGTCATGTACATTATGGCAAGTCTACACACATTGGGGTTAGACATAGACAACTCATCACTGATGGAGTAATCACAATTGACTTTGTACGATCAAGTCAAAATATGGAGGATCCCTTAACAAAAGGTTTCACTAGGGATCTATTCTTTAAGAAGTCAAAGGGGATGGGACTAAAGCCTATAAACTAAAATCATTAGTGATGTAATCTCAACTCAACACTAGTTGTTACTTCAAGTCTTGAGTTCAATGAGACATATTACGTCATATAAATGGTTGAAAGCACTAAAATTTATCTTCCCAAGGTAAAGTGCTTAGTACCCGTAAGTTAAAGGAAGGGTGAACATATGGTTCTTAATAGACTTAATATGAAGTACTATAAATACGGGAATACTAATTAAAGGTCTACCTATATGAGTGAGAAGTGTAGCCGCTTCTAGGAGCTAAAAGGTTTGACTCTAACAACACTCATGAAATGATACTGGCACAAGCCTATATACGTGTCGACTAAAAGTGACATACATTGGAACTTGGAATTTATGTGTGATATGTACCTAACCAGTGAAAAATGAATATTTGGTTCAAACCTAGTCTACCATATATTTCTCATTGGCAGCAATACATTTCACTAAGTGAATGTTCAAATCGAACCGATACATTCATTTATGCATATATTCCACAAAATTATCAAAATTTGGAGATTTTGAAAAATGTTGGGGGATTGTTGGAGTTATTTTCAAAATAACTACCATTCTTTAATTTTGAATTTAAATATTGGCAAATTGTGACTGTTAAAATTTATAGTTGTGTCCATATTCAAATATTTGTGTCTATCCGGAATAGACACAAATATGTCTATAAAAGACAAGTACAATTCTGAAATTATTATATCTTCTTCTTCTCTCCTCCAGATTACTTATAGTATATTTACTGCAGAAAAATATTATATAAGTTAGATAATTTTGCCAATTTCGTGTGTGCCATGTGGTTTAATTCTGTGAATACAAAACATAATTAATCATTGGGTTTCATTGTATCATAAAGGTTAATCGCAAATCTCTATTATATACCATGTGGTGGGCTATGAAGGTTTAATGTTTCAGAGCACTAAATGTCAAATTTTCTTAATTCGAGGGTGCAAATTAAAATTAAGAAAATTCCAACGTGTGTAGAACTATACTAAATACTTTGCATTTAATGATTTTTTTGTTATTTCTCAATTGAGTTGGGCATTTCAAGATTATGCATGAGAATAGTATATATCGCCCTTCTATTTTTTCCTGATTATACGAAAGCATCAAGATGAGAATCAGACTATTTCCACTAGCCATAACTACCCTCGATCATCGTAACATATTATTGCAAAAATCATATCTGACAAAAAAAAAATAGCAAATCAACTTGCATTAAAGACTATCCTCGTTAAGTCTTTCAAACTCATTAATGAAGTGCAATTAATACCTTCGTAGTGAATCGCACTTTTCATCCGCTTTATTGATCAATTTTTGAACATTCGTCCCTCTAAAATTTTTCGTAGCAGATGCGTCATTCTCATCAATATGTTACAGGGACGAATGTGTTACACTACATTGATAAGAGGGACGCATCTGCTACGAAAAATTTAAGAGAGGACTATGTGAAAAATTGGCTCATAAAAAGGACGAAAAGTGCGATTTACTCTAATACCCTCGGATCAAAGTGCTCTATCAAGCTTCATGTTCTTTGAAAGGCTCTCATGTTGTTAATTACTAAACAATGGAATGAGTATCAAAGCTTTCATGACATCGATAGTAATTAAAGAGTTAATTAATAATAAAGAGAGAAAATTAATTAGATTAATTGTGTCAATTTAATTAAGGAGTTAATTAAATTAAAGTAAGACATGGGCCACTTTAATTAATAGTCCATAAGAAGTCTTGCACATAAGGGGCTTGAAGAGGGCTTATAAAAAGGAGTCTAGAGGAGACTAAAAACCAACAACAAAAAGCTAACCCTGGCCGCCCCCCTCTAGACCTAGTCGCCCCTCTCTCTTTTGTTCTCTTCTCCATCTAGATCTGGATCTAGATCCAGTTCCTCCATTGACAAACCTTCTCTCCTAGTTCTAAGCCTCTGGTTTGAAGGTGTTGCTATCATCCTCCTGGTGTGGACTACTCTAGAGGCACAACACTTGGGGTGCTCTAGTGAACAAAGAGAAGACCGGAGAAAAACCACCACCTTGCCTGTGGTGAGGTAATTGTCGATTACGCCCCTTCTTTTTCTTATGCAATTTTTGTATTTGTTTCAACCTATTCGTATGAGTTAGATGAATATCCTTGGGCATTGGGTTTGTACGAAAAAAAATTAAATTCCGCACTGTTGTATGACAATCGTACCCCAATAAAACCCAACAGTGGTATCAGAGCCAAATTCATTACGCTCATACGAAAAAGGCCTGAACACTTCAAAATATATGTGTATATTTGTTTGTTGTGTTCTATGGATTGATTCTTGCTTGTTATGGTATATTATGTGTTCGGATAATGGCATGATTCATTTTTGGGCCTAAACTGCAATTTCCAAAAATTTACGAAGGCTAGGGGCTGTTTTTGCAATTACCATATATTTCTAAGGGTCTGTTTGCAATTTATGAAAGTTTCAGGAAATAATTTGTTAATTTCTGCTTTCTGGTCCGATTTGCATATTCTGGAAATTTTGGGGCTGATTTGTAATTTCTGAAAGTTGAGGGGTCAAAATGTAATTTCAAAAATTCAGGAGCTGGACTGCAATTTTTCGAAGGTTGAAAAACAGAAACTGTTTTGTGCACTAAAGGAGTTTAGTTTATCCGAAAAGTTAATTATATCATATTTAATAGAGACTAGAGTGAGAATCAAAGGGTTATTTTAAAAGGAGTTTTAAAATAAAACTGTGGATTGTTTTAAAAGTGGTTTTAAAACTAGAATCTTGAGATATTTTAAAAGGGAGTTTTAAAATAAGATAAGGATAAGAAAATGTGTTTTGCTTGTTCCTTGCTCTAAGTGAACTGTTTACGTGGTTTTTTATCGCGACGAGCCTTGACCCTAGGGTAGATGTGATTGGTTAATTTCAATTTTGTTGGTTTTATTTGGGCCTTCGACCTTAAGTTTTTGGGCCACTTTGAGCCTTTGTAATAGATTAGGGCTTTACTGTTTTAAATAGTTTAGGATGGAGGCCCATTACAAGCAAGGTGGAAGCCCAAAAAGGAATGAAGGCCATGCATGCATGGATATTGATGTAATAGCCTAGGTCCTTTAGAACCCAATTAGATTGACCAATTGGGCCAACATCTTTGGCTCGATGATGGCCCGCATAGGAGGCTCCCGATCGAAAACATATTGTGGTAGCATCCATGCTAGGTGTGTATGTTTTATTTACTGATTTATCTTTTAGCTTGTATGGTGATGCGCGCTAGTTATTTAGATCGTAAATAAAAGATAAAGCATAACTGGAACGGTGAGATCTCGAGGAGAGTTGCCTCATACTCTTTGACCCGAAAAGCCCCTCTTGATAATAATATTAAGTCATATTGGGTACTTTAAAATGAAGTTTTACGATCCAAGCCTTTCATCAATAGGAACTAGCGTGAGTTGTCCACTTATCGATTAAGGTGATCCAGAGTCTGGCACTCGAGTCGAAGAAAGAGACAATACGCAAAATTCCTTGAATCTCCTTTTTAAATAAACTTGACAAGGGTGGGGACTGGTCGGAACATGAATATCGACCGATAACTAGTTACGGGGATTTCATAATCGGTCCCGTTGCTCATCAAGATTGATGGGTTAGACTTAACGAGTAGTACCACTCATGATGTAGCAGTGCTAGATGAGTGTGAAAACTGAGGCAAAATAGCTTGAAGGTTGTGTAGAGACACAATTGGTAAAAGTATACCTACCTGGGGAATTAATTATATGGCCACGAGTCGTGGGTGCAATTATTGCTGCTGGGACGTCAAGGCCTGCTAGGAAATAAGATTTTCCGAACAATTGAAGAGGTAATTGTTTTGGAAAAATAGTGGGAGAACTTTATCGATAACAAGTCCAATAATCGTGGGGTTGTCTACGGTTCCTCGAGAGAGTACTTGAGGAACCGTTTCATGTAACATCAGAGCCATTAAAATTTTAAAATTTTCAATCTAAACCATTCAATAATGTACGAGAGTGTACCATAGTCAGTTATTAAAAATTATAGCGTACAACATATGGGTTGATATCATACTTTCTATAATAGACATTGTACACTAATAAAATTACCATTACATCCCTAAATTAAATTAATTCAAAATATCAAATTATAATTAACCCTTTCTTATCAAATTACAATTAACCCCTTCATTTCAAACCCCTCTCTCCCAATGTTTTCATTTCCTCTACAATTTCAAACGCCGGTCTCACACCAACGCCGCCGGAGAATCTCTTTCGCCACCCCTCCTCCTGTCTCCGGCCATATTCAGCTCTTCTCGCTTCCTCCGCTAACATTTGTATCGAGAAGTGCAGATTCGGGTCTCCGTTTTGCCGCGTCACTGTGGTTTAGACAGATGAGTTGATTTAAGACCTAGGGTTTTGATTTTTCTTTTCTTACATCCAATTTAATTTAGATACTCATCACCAATATTTTGACATCTGGATTTGGATAACCATTTACTGAAATTTGCTTTTTACAGAGAACTTTTTTTTAATTCTTAAGTCAATTTTTGGTGGTGCATATTGTGATAATTTTTTTGGATAACCATTTACTGAATTGCTTTTTTTGGATACTCATCACCTATGTTTAATTTTCTTTAGAAGCGACTATGTATTTGTATGATACATATTGTTTTTATACTCACGTGTTAAGTTTTGTTTTATCACATTTTTGCTTGTCTTATTCTCTCCAATTCTACCATATAACAGCAGGGGTGTTAAGGTAAATCAAGTGCTTCCATGCTTGATAGTGGTATAAGCAGACTTTTGGTGGGTGGTGGTGAAATTGGTTGGGGACAGTGGACCCTGACATGCATCAAAATTAAACTCCTTTTACGTTCACCCCAAAACCCCATGAATTCCAACTCCTACCATTGATCAACCAACTTCCATTATCACTCATCAATTTTCGACCACCTTCAGTTGGGAATTTATGTACCTTGGATATTTTATGGAGATGGTGTTTCTTTCAAATAGGTTTTGATATATCCGTTCTAAAAGGCACTAATTACAGATGGAAACAAATAATGATTGTTTCCTTTTTATTGTTTCCATGTGCATACGAGTTATAGGGGTGTGAAAGGTTGTGTAAGTATTACCTGTGCTGCTGCACATTGATTTGAGCTGCTGATGGCTGATTTGTTATAAAAATATTTCTGAATTTCTAGTCAAAATAGTTTTCATCATTTAAGTTGTGTTTTCTTTAGCACTTTGAGCATCTATTGTATCAGAATACACTAATGGTGCATTTTTTTTTGCGAACTACACAGAAAAGGTGCACTCGTCCATTAGGACTCCTGAAAACACGGAACTAATTCAGAAGTCAATTTACACTCTAATTTTCACTTTTAAGAACATTGAGGTATGAAATTCTGATGTTTTAGGTGGTTATTATCTCTCTATATTATTTTGTAATTGTGGCCAAATTTAAATCCTCTTCACGTACCATCAACCGCTGCAGAATATAAGGTTTGTCTCTTTCTTCCTCGATTTTTCATTGCCAACATAAGTATCTTATGTGTAATTATTCTTATTATCAGGTATGGAAGCTTAGTTCGTGTGACCTTTGCGAGATAGCTAGAAATTCTATCTATCAGTCTGGTTTCACTCATGCTGCGAAGGTTAGAAGTTAAAAAATAATGGCTTACACACTCATTCAATTTTTGTCTAAATATTTTCTTATGTAATGCTTAGTGTTGATTTAGCAATTATAAAACAATGATATATGGCATTAGTGAATAACATGTATTTTGCCTACCAGTGACTAAACTACTACTTTATATTATTTTTTGGCATACTATATCTATATATTATTTGCTCCAATAATGGGTTAGCACATAATCTTGCAAAAAAATGGCCAAAGTTGTAGCTGAAAAGGCCCTTTGGCACCCAAAAATGCTCACTGAACCATTAAAATGTTGTTGGTTCTGCCCTTCTTAATTCTAGTTCAGATTTGTTTTGCAACACCCATATATTTCATGAAAGACAAGTGAAATACTTGTCTTGTTATTGGTTAATTGATAACGGTTAGGAGAGTGACCAATTAAATAAACTTCAGTTTTCATCTTTAAAACAATGTTCTATTAATGAAATGAAGACTAATTCTTGCATTTTAGGGTTTGAATTATGACAATTCTTGTTGTAATTGGCCTTCTGCATTCAATATTGGAAATATGTTGTCCAAGTATTTAAGAAAGACTAATTTTCAATTCAGGTAATATTTTAGGATTTTCTTCTTTAAATATTAGTATAATAATGATTTAGAAGTTGGTGAATAAACAATTGGTATAGCTTGTCGTGTTATTTAGCTTATTCTTTCTTGACAATTACACAATGGTATTTAGCTAAAAACAGATACTCTTATAAATTGGAAATCATATAGCAACACATTTTTAGCTTTTTAGATACTTGAGGAACAACTTAAGAAGTTATTTTTTTAAACAATAAAATAGAATACATTCATCATTAATCATTAGCTTGAAAATTGATGGCTTGGAATGTAGAATATCCAACTAGTTCATCCAAGCAAACTTGTTACATGAGGATTTGTAAAGCTTAGCAGCGATGCGTCGACGAGCATCAATTGATCCAGCCTGACATGCCAAAACGCATTAATATATTGACAAAGTAATGTGATATATAACTAATTTTTAAGTATTATAATTCAATTTAAAACTACCTCAGTTATTTGCTTCCTCATCCCAATTCCAAACATCATTATCATGCATGCATAAAGTCCGCAATCATACCTGGATTTTTAAATAACAAACTTGAATCCTTAATTGGTACTTACTAAAATGAACAGACTATATGCGAAGAAAAATTTACCCATTGGGTTGTTGTGGCACCCATTCTGGCTTCAAATATGAAAACGTTTTACACATGTTCTGATCTTTGTATTCATCAGGTGCCCATAGTAGAAGTAACTGTTCCAGCCGAGCAACCTGAAAAACATAATAGGTACGTTAAAATTATGGGTTCAATAATTACATCGTATACTTTAGTTAAGCATAATGTTCTTACCACTTTTTCTACAATTTGCCTTCTGTATGTTTCAGTCCCAGCACTGGGAGCCGTATCACATATGTTTATTTCTTTTAATGACATGTCAATCATGATGAGAAACCAATGATCTAAAAGATCATGTACTGGGATGTATATCTCTTCCAAATGTCGCATATGGGCTACAAAATTTGGTTTCGAATAAAAGAATGTCTTCATCATTTTCTCATTTGAGTACTTACTATTCAAGCATTGTAGCTGCAATGATGAAATTGAAATTGTTTAAAAATCAAAATAACATATTGAATCAAATGTTCAATAATTCGGTAGGAAAATAATTAATTTTATAGGGCAATAGAAAACATACAGCAAACATTGCTGGGAAGTACCAACGACTCTGAATTTCCTCCTCTCTATGTGTCATTGTGCAAAAGTATGCTACACAATCTATCACCTACATAAGTAGAAAAGTCAATAAAATGTCTTTAAGTGTAAAGTACAAAAAATGTATGGTTAAGTCACTTACACTTCCATTTATGTAGGTAGCAGGTTTCAAGCACATCATGTTTGCCCTTTTGCAATGCCATGTTCCGAAATCAATCACACACTCGCTTATTATGTTGGCCAAGCACACAGGTTAGACAATATTCATTCATAAGCATGCATATTATCATATTTATTGACTTATTTTAAAAAAATAAAAATTTAGTAGATACCTTTGATCCAATCCTTCATCTAACAAGAAATCAGCTATTTCATCATCATCTGCCATTGGATTGAATGGTTTTTTCGAAGTTGCTTGTGGAGAATCTGATAATGTTATGTCAATGTTTATTTTTTCACCTACATCGCATGATTTAGAGTCTTGTGTGCAAAAACTTGAACTATTGGCATGATTGTCCTTGTGTGCGTCTGATGAGGTTCGTTTGCTTGAATTATACTCTGGTCTAAGTTCTTGCAACTTATATGTGAATTGTTTGTTAATGGTTTGATTAATTGTTTCAACAATAGAAGCACATGTCCTTTCACATATTTCTTTGGGAATCGATGAAGTACAATCACGTAACTGTGCAACTATGCATGCAAGGTTTGATGCACATGTCACATTGCATTTTGGCTGATTTCCAATGAGCTCACGATTCAGAATATCAGAAACCGTATTCATTAATTGAGATAGTTGCTGCTCGATTCCAGTTAGTCTTGTTGACATTAACTTGAATTGTTGGCCAATGAAATTTCCATCTGTTGTTGATGTTCCAAAGTAATTGTGAACATTAGTGTTGTTCATCTGAACTCCATTTGTAGGACACTTTGGAGCTTCCCCTTTTCTATCGTGAACATTGGAGTGATTCACATGAGCTTCATTTGTAGGACATTTTGGAACTTCCTCTGTCCTATCGTGAACATTAGTGTCGTTCGTTTGAACTCCATTCGTAGGACTATTTGGAGTTTTCACATCACTCTCGTGAACATCAGTGTTGTTAACTTGAAATCCATTTGTATTACATTTTGAAGTTTTCCCTTCCCCATGAACAATGTTTTTACTTGCTTGATGTGTTTTGACTCTATCATCCGTACTGGTGAAATGTTTTCCCATGTCAACATGTGTTTCATTATCTTCATTCTCACTCTCCTTTTGTACCGTATTTTGGTGATCAAATTTAGTAGGATCCACTTCAACCGATTTTGGAGTGTCTTTGTGTTTGTCATCTCTTCCTATGCAACATGCCTGTAATATAATTGATAAAAGTTAGTCATGATTGAACGACTTAAAAAAATGAAAACCTATCAATCATGAAGTTATAGCTTACCTTAAAATTCCAGTATCCACCATTCTTCTGCATGTCCAGTGTTAGTGTGTTTATCCTTTGTTTTGTTAGAAAATCTAAATATGGGCGTTCTGAAGAAAGCCTGATAAAGTAAGGTGATCCCACCGGGCTTACCCAAGCAAGGAATAAAACCTGCATTATATAGACAGAGAGTTTTATAATTAGCATTACTTAGTCATTTTGTTTGCACGATAAAACCCAAGCACATAAAATTTTAGTAGTAAGTGTACCTGCAGTAACAACACACATCCACCAATATATGTCTGTGAATTACTCTTCCATTGTCTAATACCATCTTCTAGTTTCTCGCGAACTAAACCCGCCCAATTAAACTCTTTGATCTTTTCCAAATCAGTTAAGAGGTTTAAGTATTGCACGGGTATATTTTGTTGGCAGCCGGGGAACAAAACTGTGCCAAACAATAGTACCAAGTACATAACCTTGAACTCATCCCCGCACGTAGTGCAGTTCCTAAGTTTCTCTGCCAAAGTTGGAATGTCTATTTTTCCTTTTACAACCTTGAACAGATGCCATACTTCACTATACCGGCTGTAGATTGATTATTCATACGAATGCTCAAACTAGATATTGGTATACCAAATGCATTGTGCACTGCATCATCATTGACATTTATATAACTCAAGTGGATCTCTATTACTTGGGTGTTTGGGTCATAATATTCGATAATCCATTTCAGCATGACCTTGTCAATTTGGTCTATTTGTATCCTACATAATGACCCGAATCCCATCTCCTCAATCGTCGGGATTTGTGGTTTGTCTAAGGAAGAGTTAATCTCAACAAGCTTTCGAAGTGAGGTTCTGTGTTCAAATTTTGGGGTCTGTACCGCAAAATTTTAGAAATATTAAATGGATAAATATATAACTTTTGGGTTTTAGAAATCTGAAATGTTTGTGCACAAGTGTCTAAAATATTTTTAATATGGGCTTAAGTATTAAAAAAATACCAATTTTGGCTGCATAAATGTGTCAAATGCTTTAACATGGCGATCCTCATACATGGAAAAAATCTTGTCGAGATGTCGCTGGTGTCTTGGAACTTTCAGCTTAAGCCCCTATTAATAATTAATGTGAGGCACACAACAATAGAGTTTGTGAATAAAGTAGGGAAGTATACATATTTTACAAGTTATTTTAAGAAATCAGAAGATATTGTGAATGGTTAGTCAATAAGACTAATGATGCTTACATTGTCTTTCAATAATGAATTTTGGAGTCCAGTAATTGCCTCCTCTGCCATATTGTTGAGGTCATCACATTCCTGAGATTGTTTTTTACCACGGTCGTTTTTCAGACAACTCTTCACTGGTATTTTGTCACTTGAGTTTTTTAGTATAGGTGAAGTTTTACTAGTAGTATAAGCTCCACTCTCTAACTTGACATACTTCAAAGGATTTTCATTATTTTTTGTGTCGTATGTGAATTTTCTTTTGAGATCTCCGAGATTTGTTGTGTGATCCCTACAACATAGCACAATTGTTAAAATAAAATTGGGGAAATTATTGCACACACAACAATTCGTAAACTACAGAATGTTTTATGTCTAGTACATCATACACATGTATTGAATTCCCTAGATTTACAAAATCACAATTTATTGTAAACTGCAACCAATTTATTACATGAAATATATAGCATTCATCAACATCAATTTTATTGATTCAAGTTGAATTCTAGGTATTGAAGGACTTACATGATGCATGCGCCGCCACCCTTCTTGATCAGTATAGTATGTCTTTTGAAAATTTAATATATTAAGTGAATGGGCTATTTGTTGTATTTTAATTAAGGCCCATAAATTTTAATTTATTTGTTAATTATTTGTATATTCAATCTAGAAATGTATAATATTCAATTTAACTCTCGTGATTTGAAAAAGAGCTTTGATATGATATCGAATCTTTTATGGATCCAATGGAATTTCACTTTCAAGATTAACGCCATTATTTTTTCCCTAAAACAAGTTTGCTGGTGTTATAATTTATGACCGTATGCATATAAGTGAAATTATTAAAAGACGTGTTCTTAAATTAATGGTAAAATAATATTAATGTTACTTATCTAAATAAAATATTATGTATAGGGAAAATTGTTATTTTGGTACCATAGGATAGGCTAACTTGTAACCTTGGTACCGTTGGATACGAAAATACAAATTCGGTACCATACGATAGGTTTCATTGCAATTTTGATACCAAACCCAATTTTTCTCCAAATTTTTTTTCAATTTACCCCTCTATAATTTGAAAAAAAATTAATTTACCCCCTGTAAAAAATTTAATGAAGCAATTTACCCTCTTCAGCCGGACTTGTAACTCATTTACCGAAATTGACAGCAGGCATACAAACTATTTTATAACATAGGGGGATAAATTGCCACAACAGGGGGTAAAATGCTCTTTTTTAAATCATAAGGGGTAAATTGAACATTATCCATTTCATAGGGGGTAAATTATCATTAACTTTGGGGAAAAATTGGGCTTGATACCAAAGTTGCAATGAAAACCTATCATATGGTACCAAATTTGCATTTTCGTATCCAATAATACCAAAATTGCAAGTAGGTCTATCATATGGTACCAAAAAAGCAATTTTCCCATACATACCAAAGTCGATGACTAAGTCAATATTTTGTGGAAAAAAAAAACTGAATTAAGATAAACTAATACTATAATTTTGTCTAACTAATTCAATTTAGCCCGCTTAAAATGTATAATATTCAATTTAACCCTCGTGATTTGAAAAAGAGCTTTAATATGATATTGAATATTTTATGGATCCAATGGAATTTCACTTTCAAGATTAACGACATTATTTTTTCCCTAAAACAAATTTGTTGATGCTTGAAGAAAAATGATGGTAAACTTAGATGCTTGACATATTGGGACATTCCTTTTGGATTGAAGATAATGATGAGTCAGACCTAGAATTTCGATTGACACCTCAATTATCTGCTGCTTCTTTGGATGACTAAGCCGATGATTAAAGATTTGTTTGAATATTTTTATTTTAAGACTACATTATAATTATATGATGTATTATTTTTTGTTTATGTTTAGACCTAGAACGTTTTATTTACGTGATTTTCTAAAAATATGACTGTTGGCTACATGTAACCCCCTGAAGTTATTATAATCTCTCAAATACACCATTGTGGTATAATATTATTACACAGACACCCCCTATGGTATAATACTATTACATAGACACCACTCGTGCGTATATTCCACCAGGGGTAAATTTGGAAAATCAATAAAATAATTGATGACATCATCAAATTCAGTTAGTTTTTAATGTCATAAGGGTTTTTTGTAAATATGCCATACCAGATGGGGTGTCACTGTACTTTTTGAAATGGCGGGGGGTTTCTTGTAATATGCCCAAACCTGAGGGGGTCTGAATGTAAATCACCCTAAACTAATACAATAATTTTGTCCAACTAATTCAATTTACCCAGCTTAAAATGTATAATAGTCAATTTAAGTGATTTGAAAAAAGATCTTTAATATGATATCGAATCTTTTATGGATCCAATGGAATTTCACTTTCAAGATTAACGCCATTATTTTTTTCCTAAAGAAGGGCCATCAAGAATTCACCAAATTTTGTTGAGAACAAATAAATCACATTTATCTATAAAAATTTCATTACATTGAATCACAAATTAATGCAACTCTAGTTAACTTTCCCTAATGGATTCATCCTCAAACAGCAAAAAAAACATTTAAACCATCTAATCTAAGATAAAAATGGATCCACCCCACCGATAGTGGCCAAAATATGTAGATACATAACCAAGAGTAAAAAAAATCTTCTGTTAATTGCAGAAAATGTTATTCCAAATAAAATTAAGTACATGTATAATGCTTAAGATAAGGACAAAAGTTTCAACGAGACATGTCCATTGACTATAGTTGTGTATTCAGCCGGCAAAACTCATTGGTCGTTGATTTAGAGTCAACAAAGCATAATAAAGACTCCAGGGTCAGAATTACTGCATAGAAGAAAACACACACATATCAGTTCATTCATATTAAAAATAAATTGATAACTTCTTGATAAAGAAGAAGACAAGACCATTCTAAATATATATATATATATATATATATATATATATAAAAGCATAAACATCCATATATACCATTAATTCCACATTTGCATCTTATGACTATTCCATCATCATCTTTTACTTAATTGAAATCTAGCTAAATCTTTATAATTATATAAATTTGACAAGTTAGCAATACATGAGAACAAGAACAAAGGAACCTAGTTATTAAATTCACAATGAACTTACATTTTGCTGCACATTGCAAATGTTCTCATGTTGGAAATGTTCATGTGATGAAGTCTCGGAATTTTGAGTGGTATCATGCACATGAACGCTCTTCTCCTTTGTCCCAGATGGCTTCATCACACGAGCCTTTTTATGTCGTTCTGCGTTGGCAAGATTCTTTGTACAAGTGGTAGCTTTATGTGCAAGCTCCCTTGCAAGTTGAGTAGTCAAAGTCAAATTATCGTTAAAACATAATAGTACAATTATTATTGTTTAAAGTATTCATAACATACCCGCAGAATCCACACTTCTGTTTTTTTCCATGAGTAGCTCCTCTACTTTTGATACGATTAGGATCACGAACATTCTTGGAAGTGTTCTTCAATTGGGGATCTTGAACACCTTCATAAGACGATTGACTTTCACGTGGTATGCCTTTTGGAGAAGAAATGTTGCTCTGCTGAGAACTCATCAAGTATTCTTCTTCGGCGGAATCAACTAGTTGTCGAGCACGCTTGAGAGAACTGTCAAATCCAAATTCTGATTGTGATGCTATGTAAGATAAGGAAAGAAATTCTTTATTCATCAAATCAAATCTTATTTGTTTAGAGTCGGCAAGGGGGGTAGGAGATGGGAATTTCTTTTTCAAGCGACTCCCTGTCTCTATTAACCATCGGCGGTGGATCATGTTTTCAGGAAACTTCTTGATTCTCAAGTACCGCAATGCTGATATAATGTGTCTGCAGGGCAAACCATCTTACTCTAACATAAAACAGTCACAGCAGAACGTTGTACAATCGGTAGTGACCGTATAATACCTTGCAACATCATTCTCATCGTACTCCCGAAGTACAAATACATCAATACCATCATCGCATTTGCTTCTACTCTCCAACTCTAAACCTGGTTCAGCGTTAATCTCTTTGCGTATTAGTAAATAAACCTTCGATGTGCATATGTTAATAGCATGATGTTCCAAGCTCTGTAAAGGGCTATCTCTTACCGGAGGTTTCTCTTTCTCAGCGACATCTTGCATATTAATAAAATTATTTCTCACTCTCTGTAAGGTGCGATGGTAGTGTGTAACAAAATCGGTAAAACTCATCTTTTGGTCAACACTAAGCTTGATTAAGGAATTCATAGACTCAGCCAACTGAGTAGTTGTCATCATACTCATGAAATGACCACGAAAATATGCCTCTGCCCACAACTCTCTCTTCTTGTAGATGTCAATAACCCATTTGTGATTAGATAAATTGTATTTCTCTACTAAGTTAGACCAACTCAACTCAAAATCTTCTATTGAGCATCGATGCCGCAACAACGATGAAAAACCATCTCAAAATTTAGAATTCTTCACGTTATCTCTAACATTACAACATAGATGCCAACAACATATCCTATGTCGTGTACTGGGAAATTCAGATAGAATAGCTGAACGCATAGATGCATCCTGATCTGTCAGTACAGATCCAGGAATTTTTCCATTCATTGCCTCCAAAAAAGCTTGCAACAACCATCGATACGTTTCTATCGTCTCATTGCATATAATAGCTGCTCCAAAAATACAACTTGAACCATGGTTATTCAACCCAGAAAATATGACAAGAGGATACAAGTAAGTATTTGTCTTGTACGTACTATCAAAAACTAATATATCACCAAATACATCGTACTCCGCCTTAGATGTACCATCGCACCAGAAAAGTCTAGTTAATGAGTTTTCTTCATCCACAGTATACTTGTATGCAAACTTATCATCCTTTAACTTATAAGTTTCAAGCAATCTTATGACTGTGTTGACATCCCCATGTCGAATCCGTTCTGATCGTAACTTGTTCAAATAGTTATATCCATCTTTCCTTCCGAAAGAAAGTTTTCCAACACCCCCGGCTAATTGCTCCAAGTAATTCATAACTTGGGATGGCTTAAATCCAATGTCTGTCATCATACTCAACATAGACTTGTCTGAAATTGACATGTATCTGCGTAAAAGATATAACACATATTACTAAAAAATATTTTCTATATTGATGAATGCAACATAGAATGAAGAACCACATGTTGATTAATAATATACATTTTCTTGCATCCATCTAAAGCATGATTGTGAGTACTCACAAATTTCGAAACTATATAACGCCCTGAAAATCGGTCATGTGACACCCGAAAACTGGCATCGCATCCACATCTAGTCAATGCTTTGGGTTCTCGAATCCTATAACATATTTCTTTCCTTGCCTTGCGGAACCCCTGTCGTGTGCAAACCCACACCCTATTTTTTACTAAATCACCGGTGACTTCAACACTTTGTTTCCTAACATCAAAACCCTCGGCTTTAGCATATGCAAAA
>JAYDYQ010000659.1:0-13860 GCA_034814905.1 Penstemon davidsonii | reverse complement strand
AACAAGGAAACTTAGAGTTTCATTTGTGATAAGACATTTAATTAAAATTAATGTCTTCTAATTAATTACCAAGATTAAAGATCTTAGAGATCTTATTAAACAAGGAAACTTAGAGTTTCATTTGTAATAAGACATTTAATTAAAATTAATGTCTTTTAATAAGTTACCATATAGATCTTAGAGATCTAATTAAACAAGGAAACTTAGAGTTTCATTTGTGATAAGACATTTAATTAAAATTAATGTCTTCTAGTTAATTACCAAGATTAAAGATCTTAGAGATCTTATTAAACAAGGAAACTTAGAGTTTCAAGATAAGGATAAATAATTAAATTGGATTTTATTTCTATCTTTAATTAAATTGCAAGATTAGATTCCTTGATGCTCAAGCAAGAGCATAATAGTCCTTTTAATATTGGACAATTCAAAATTAATTATATGAATAATATTTCGAATTAAAATTTAAAGAAGCCGGTAAATTTACATTACTGCTCTTATGTGAATTTATGCATGTTCTTGCTTGAATATGTGGATTGATCGAATTACCCTTAAGTCCTGTGTAGTTTATTATTGGTTTTTCATTATGGGTTGTAATTAAATGGGCCTGATTGGTGCCCCTTCTTTGTTGAATTCAAATGTATAGAATAGGGTCTTAAGTTAGACTTAGATTAGGCTTGGAGCCCGATAGACTTCATGGAGACTTTGGAGATCAACATAGAGGCCCATTACCTTGGAGGACATGGAGGCCCAATTATGAAAGATGGTGGACATTACAAGTGAAGGCCCATGTATGCATGGGATTTATTTTGTAATAGTATTAGGCCATTTATTTTCACCCTAGACTGACCAATTGGTCCATCACGTGGCTCGTGATGGATCGCATAGGATGGGCAATCGATCAATCGTATGTGCAATGCTAGGTAATGAATGTTTACTTTTTGTATTTATTCTTTGATGTATGAGATGCATGCTTAGGATAGAAAAACGTAAACAAGATAATTGATAATCTGATGAGACCTCGCACTTGAAAATTTCTTAAAACCTCCAATTGAACCTAAAATTCAATTATAATATTAAATCGTAAAACGGGCGCATAGAATGGTGTTTATGGTCCGAGCCTATCCAATTACTAGGTCTTAGGCATATCGTATGAATATATCTCGATGTCTCACGAGTCGTGGGTCGAGTTATAGGAAGATGGTATGTCTATTGCCTCGATGCACAGTTTAGTGCCAAGGGAGAGGATAGCAAGGTTCTAGGCGCTGTCTCACGAGTCGTGGGGCGTCTAGGATTGAACTATTTCTCTTCACGAGTATTGGACATGATTTAACGCGAGTAAGTATGGATGTCTCACGAGTCGTGGGTCCATAACGAAAAACGAGGCTAAATGAACTCAAGGGTTAGCTGCGATGGTTAACCGGCGACGTGATCGCCCACCAAGTGGATCAATTGGTATGGCCAACGAGTCGTGGGTACTGAGCGATTGCATTTGGGCCTTGAGCCCATTAGGAAATTTTTATTTCCCGAAACTTATGTGGGGGCATAAGTATTCGATAAAAATAGTGGGAGTAATTTACAAATAAAAACCATGTTTGTAAATTATGCATTGATATTAATCTGCCGCGTATTTATTTCTTTTATCGTCATGTTTATGATAGTTTTTCATAAGTGATATACCTAGAACTTTTACCATCATACTTGAATCAAATAAATTGACTGAACCCAAATGAATTTTGAATGACTTCAAAACTTGAGAAATTATTCTCGAGTCCAAGCAAGGACTCATCTCCTTACAAAGATTTCATTGGTTTCGAAGTTACGCTTCGACTGGAATGGTGATAGGTTTCACCAAGCTGCCTTTTTTGAAGTTACTCTTCAAATAAGAAAGGTGATAAGTTTCACCAATGGGTTGAGGATGATTCTCAAGCCCAAATTTTCTTGAAGACAAACATGAAGTCTCCCTTAAATGGGAAGTAACATCTCGTTGAAAGGCCCCAAAAAGTCTCGAGAGATGGAAGAAGAGGAATGGATCTTCTCTGAAGGGAAATAACCTTAGAGGTTTTTCTGTAAGGATGATAAGTTGAAAAGTCAATCAAAATGGTTCTTCCATGGATTAAGATCAAGGGAAAGAAGGAATTGAACATACTCATCCCGTAAGGGATGATTAAATTTTATTGAACTTAACCTTATGGTCAAGTAATGCATAAGGGTGTTGGACACCCGATGAAGTACTCATTGATGCATTGAATGCATCTAAAGCCATGAATTATTTAGATCGTTAGAATTTGCTTAGACCATCCCTTGTCTTAAGGGATGTGATGGTTCCATAATGGTTGGAACTGGTTGCGCTATAAGACCTATACGCAAAAAGTATGCATAAGCAAATGGGTATGAATACTCATATAACGACTAAATATAATATGCATAGTCAATAAAATATAAATAATCAAGGTTCCACACACTTAAGTCGTTGTGTAACCGAAAGGCGATACACAAGCACTAAAATAAATTTCCGAATTAAAGATTCAAAAGATTGAGCTCGACTAGGTCGAGCTTGACAGGGACGCTAGAAATAGTAACCGACTTTCGAATCTTACTTAAACGGAAATCAAATTTAGTAGTTGGTTGCTAGGCAACCAAAAGGAATAAACAATTGTAATGGATTTAATCCATTTAAAAGTGTGTGAAAACACTAAAAGCATTAGTGGGAGATAAGGCGTCTCTTGTACCCTCATGGGTAAAAGTACGTTGTGAAGTACAATTCCAAATTATTTTGGAATAAAGAAGAGAGCCTAATCAATGAAAGCATGTAAGAGATTTGGATCGATTCAAAATCAAACATGCATTGGCAAATACGCCATTGATTATTTAATAGAGAATTAGATTCTCAAAATGTAAGACCCGCTCGAAACATCGTCAGTTGTCGAGCATTCTGGACATGAAAATGTCCATTAGGAAATCTTACATGAAATTCCTTATTCAATCAATTATAACTTGGTCGAGAAAATCGAAGATACTGAGCTAAGTATCTATGAAGCCAGTTCCAAAACATATCAAGTGATATGGGTTTTGGTATTGTACCTTCATATGCATTCATGCGCATATGAGGTCTCCCGCTTATGTGAATAAGCTAGTGGGAGATAAGCTGGAAATAAAATCCATCTTATGCATTTCGTGGAGTATCCAAAATCTCAATAGGATACGAGTTCTATGTTCCTCTAAGACAAACAACCTTTGTCTCTAGGAAAACTAACTTCTTGGAGAAGGATTTCTTGTTGGACAAGAAAGAAAACAACATTGAACTAGATGAGGTTCATAAAATCGACCCATCACCACAGGCAGTGGGAGAACCCGAGCATGAAAATGAACCAACTAGTACACATGAACTTCGTAGGTCAGAAAGACAACGTAGAGAACCCGAGAGGTACTACGGTCTGCTGCACGAGACTGGACAGTCTCTAACCGACCCAAGGACTTACGATGAAGCTATGTTGGACATAGACTTGGGAAAGTGGCGCGAAGCCATGGAATCCGAATTGGACTCCATGCACTCAAACAAGGTCTGGACCTTGGTAGATCCACCAGTGGGAGTGACTCCCGTGGGTTGCAAGTGGATCTATAAGCGAAAGCTAGGAGTGAACGGAGAGGTGATAACCTACAAGGCGCGACTAGTGGCAAAAGGATACACTCAAAGACCATGCATTGACTTTGAGGAAACCTTCTCGCCCGTCGCAATGCCTAAATCCATTCGAATCTTGCTGGCCATAGCTGCGTGGTATTAACTACGAGATATGGTAGATGGATGTAAAGATCGTCTTTTTCAATGGAGACATTGATAAGGAGATCTACATGCAGCAACCAAAAATGATTTACATCCAAGGGAGATGAGCACAAAGTGTGCAAACTCCTAAGGTCCATATATGGACTTAAGCAAGCTTCCCGAAGCTAGAACATACGTTTTGATGATATAATCCAAACCTTTGGATTCGTCAAAAACGTTTTCGAGCAGTGTGTGTACAAGAAAGTTAGTGGGAGTACAGTTGAATTTTTATGCTTTATGTTGATAACATTCTGCTCATTGGATATGATGCAAAAGTGTTATCCGAAACTAAAGCATGGTTTTCTACACAATTCTCAGTGAAGGATTTGGGAGAAGCATCCTTTGTACTGGGTACAAGGATCTACATGGATAGATCGAAAGGATTGCTAGGCCTCTCCCAATCAAAGTACATAGATAAAATACTGAAGACATTCAGTATGGAAGAATCCAAGAGAGGATTGCTTCCGATGAGACATGGTATTGCTCTCTCTGAGTCTATGGCCCCAAAGACCTCTGAGGAGAGAAGCATGATGTCTAAGATACCACAGCATAATATGGTATGTTATGTACAAGACCAGACATAGCGTACGCCCTGAGCGTAACTAGCCGCTATTTGTCTGACCCAGGAGAGCAGCACTGGGTAGCCGTAAAGTCTATTCTGAAGTACCTGAAAAGGACTAAAGAATTGTTCTTGGTATACGGCGGGGGAGAATTGAAATTGGAAGGCTATACTGATACTAGCTTCCAATGTGATGTAGATGATTTCAAGTCAACATCTGGATATGTCTGCCTCAAAGGTGGTGCGGTGAGTTGGATACTACCGCAAATTCAACCACCAAGGCATAAAATATTGTAGCATGTGAAGCTGCAAAGGAATGTGTTTGGATGAAAAACTTCGTACAAGAATTGGACGTCGTACCTAGCATTGCCGAGCCATTACTATCTTTTGTGATAATAATGGAGCTATCTCGCAAGCGAAGGAGTCGAGATCTCATCAGAAATCCGAGCACGAAATAAGACGATACCATTTGATATGGGATATCATTGGTAGAGGAGACATAGAACGTGTCACCTCAAAGGATAATACGGCGGACCCGCTAACTAAGCCATTGCCTCAAAGGCATTCGAGAAACATCTGTCTAAGATGGGAATCAGAAGTTTGAAAAGTTGGCTTTAGTACAAGTGGGAGATTGATAGAATAGTGTCCTGCAAGCCAACTGTTTTGGCTGCATTTAATTAGTAATAATTAAAAGAACTATTCAATTCGATTAATAAATGCATTTTTATTATATGGTCAACTTTATCTTATGTAATAATTATCTACGCATAAGGATAGAAGTCCTTAGATCACAGGGCTATGGGACAACCCGTGGACTGATCTCCAAGGCCGTGATCTAGAACATATTCAAGAGTCGTAGAATCCAATTGAGATAGGACATCGTTGGATTTGGTTAGACTCTCACTAATGTGTATACTCCGATGAACTGGAGAACGCTGGGGTCCACGAGCGTGACTGGGATAGTCGATACACATAAGTGGGTGACTTGCTGGGATGGCAAGTGCACTGAATACCCCAATTAGGAAATAACTCACCATGGAAGCGGTAGTCGCATATCGGAGTTGAAGTTATTCCAATTTACAATAGTATACGAGGAATGATCCCTAAATACTTGAGGTGATAGGGTTTATCTGGTGCGAGAACGTCTATACTTAGATGTGAGTTCTGACCGACTGGAGATTACCAGAAAGTCTCTGTGGATTCACGTTGGGTATAGAGGGACTCGTATGCAGGTTCATATCATCAACAAAGGATCCATTGACTCGACTTGATAGGTTGGGAAATTCTCCTATGGATTTCTGTGAGAAATTAATTCTGGTAAAATCCTTGGCCAAGGTATCTGACGGCTTTATGAAAGTAGCTCATAAAGATTAAGTCAAAGAGAATTATTTCAAGATCAGAATGCATAAAGTCAAAACAAATTAAAAGGGAACCGATGAAAAATCCATGCCCTTAAGTTTTGACTGGGAGATCGATCGATGGAGAGATTATGGCGTATATGGAAATTGTAAATGATTAAAAGGTTCACTGAATTAATTCACCAGTGATTGGGCTCCATGGGCTTGTGGCCAGACATCGACCGTGGAGTGTGGGAGAATTCCCAAATTGGCAGGGGTGCTAATTTTGGAATGATCAGTCGACAGAGTGTTCGATTGATTTAGAGTATTTAATACTCGAGTAATTAAATGAATATTTAATTATAACCCACGGCCAATTATGTGGTGAACCTACGGGGGCATACACAATACACATGAAGCGAAAGCGAGAAAAATGGAGAACAACTGAGTCAACTAAATCGACTGGGTCGATTGGGGTGACTGGGTCGACCCAATTGGAGCGAAGGTGATCCAATTGGAATTGGATTAAGACTGTAAATTAAATTGGAATTTAATTTGTGAGTTAATTAATTAAATTGGATTTAATTAATTATGGAAATATTTAATTAAATAGACTTAGAGTCTAATTTAATTAAATAAGAGAGAAATAAATTAATTGGGCTATTTAATTGAGAAGTTAAATAAAGACCCAATTAATTAAATCAAGTATGGGCCATGAATTAATTAGAAGACTTGGTCTTCCAATTAAAAGGGCCATGGCCCATGTAGGAGAGTTAGAAGACTTAGGAGTCCTAAGATTCCTATAAATAGGAGACTTGATGTCATATCTCAAACACACAATTCAAGAGCCAAAATCTAAGTCAAGAAAAACTCTCTCCCTCTCTCTCTCTCCCCAAATCGGCCGAACTCTCTTTCCTCTTGGAAGAGATTTTCGTTTTTCGATTCTTGCTCCATATTGTTCTCTAGTTTTAGATATTAATATATCTTATGTTCTAGCCGATTAGGATATATTAATTTTCGTGATATTGTGGTGTATCAACCCGTAGAGGCGCAACACGTGGGGCGCTACTAGGAGCTTGGGATCGAGCCAGTCGAGGGAGAAACACAACGATTTTTCTGACAGTTTGGATTTGCAAGGAGACAGGTATAATTTAGATCTGAATTATTCCAGTCGTTTTATTATTCATATATATACAACCAGTTTAGTATCCTGGCAAGATTCCGTAAGAGGTCCTTAAAATTTTAATTTCCGCTGCGTTAAGGGCTGTTTATCTTACCGTATCCCAACAGTGGTATCAGAGCCAACTCTGGCTTTGTATATATATGAATTTGCAAATTCTGTGAATTAAAATCATATGTTTGATTTTAGCTGTTGATTAGATTAACATGCATGTTAGATCTGTAGATTAGATCTGTTGTATAGATCTGTAGTTTTTTAACTGGATTGTTAAAACTGTAATTTTAGATTCGTTATTGTTATCGTGTTTTTAATTTTGGATTAAATTAATTAAAACTGTTGATTTTAATTAATTAAGGAATCAAGAAATTGTTATATAAAAGCGTATTGAGAACCGAAATCTGAAAATTGCACGGCAGTCGCACAGCGACTGCACAGTGGCTGCACGGCAGTTGCACGGCGGCTGCACAGTGGCTGCAAAGTAACTGCACGGCAGTTGCACAGCGGCTGCAATGTAACTGCACGGCAGCTGCACGGTGGTTGCACGGTAATCGCACGGCGGTTGCACAGCGATTGCACAGAGGCTGCACGGCAGCTGCACGTAAACTGCACGCGTGCGATAGTGGAAAATTAGGGTTTCGGGAATTTTCGTTTTTGGATAATCTTGAACAAAATCTTGGAGATTTGGTTGTTATGGAATCTTAGTGAATCTTGGATTGATCTTAGAGATCTAATTAATTGGGAAACTTAGAGTTTCATTTAAGATAAGACATTTAATTAATATTAATGTCTTCTAATTAATTACCAAGATTAAAGATCTTAGAGATCTTATTAAACAAGGAAACTTAGAGTTTCATTTGTGATAAGACATTTAATTAAAATTAATGTCTTCTAATTAATTACCAAGATTAAAGATCTTAGAGATCTTATTAAACAAGGAAACTTAGAGTTTCATTTGTAATAAGACATTTAATTAAAATTAATGTCTTTTAATAAGTTACCATATAGATCTTAGAGATCTAATTAAACAAGGAAACTTAGAGTTTCATTTGTGATAAGACATTTAATTAAAATTAATGTCTTCTAGTTAATTACCAAGATTAAAGATCTTAGAGATCTTATTAAACAAGGAAACTTAGAGTTTCAAGATAAGGATAGATAATTAAATTGGATTTTATTTATATCTTTAATTAAATTGCAAGATTAGATTCCTTGATGCTCAAGCAAGAGCATAATAGTCCTTTTAATATTGGACAATTCAAAATTAATTATATGAATAATATTTCGAATTAAAATTTAAAGAAGCCGGTAAATTTACATTACTGCTCTTATGTGAATTTATGCATGTTCTTGCTTGAATATGTGGATTGATCGAATTACCCTTAAGTCCTGTGTAGTTTATTATTGGTTTTTCATTATGGGTTGTAATTAAATGGGCCTGATTGGTGCCCCTTCTTTGTTAAATTCAAATGTATAGAATAGGGTCTTAAGTTAGACTTAGATTAGGCTTGGAGCCCGATAGACTTCATGGAGACTTTGGAGATCAACATGGAGGCCCATTACCTTGGAGGACATGGAGGCCCAATTATGAAAGATGGTGGACATTACAAGTGAAGGCCCATGTATGCATGGGATTTATTTTGTAATAGTATTAGGCCATTTATTTTCACCCTAGACTGACCAATTGGTCCATCACGTGGCTCGTGATGGATCGCATAGGATGGGCAATCGATCAATCGTATGTGCAATGCTAGGTAATGAATGTTTACTTTTTGTATTTATTCTTTGATGTATGAGATGCATGCTTAGGATAGAAAAACGTAAACAAGATAATTGATAATCTGATGAGACCTCGCACTTGAAAATTTCTTAAAACCTCCAATTGAACCTAAAATTCAATTATAATATTAAATCGTAAAACGGGCGCATAGAATGGTGTTTATGGTCCGAGCCTATCCAATTACTAGGTCTTAGGCATATCGTATGAATATATCTCGATGTCTCACGAGTCGTGGGTCGAGTTATAGGAAGATGGTATGTCTATTGCCTCGATGCACAGTTTAGTGCCAAGGGAGAGGATAGCAAGGTTCTAGGCGCTGTCTCACGAGTCGTGGGGCGTCTAGGATTGAACTATTTCTCTTCACGAGTATTGGACATGATTTAACGCGAGTAAGTATGGATGTCTCACGAGTCGTGGGTCCATAACGAAAAACGAGGCTAAATGAACTCAAGGGTTAGCTGCGATGGTTAACCGGCGACGTGATCGCCCACCAAGTGGATCAATTGGTATGGCCAACGAGTCGTGGGTACTGAGCGATTGCATTTGGGCCTTGAGCCCATTAGGAAATTTTTATTTCCCGAAACTTATGTGGGGGCATAAGTATTCGATAAAAATAGTGGGAGTAATTTACAAATAAAAACCATGTTTGTAAATTATGCATTGATATTAATCTGCCGCGTATTTATTTCTTTTATCGTCATGTTTATGATAGTTTTTCATAAGTGATATACCTAGAACTTTTACCATCATACTTGAATCAAATAAATTGACTGAACCCAAATGAATTTTGAATGACTTCAAAACTTGAGAAATTATTCTCGAGTCCAAGCAAGGACTCATCTCCTTACAAAGATTTCATTGGTTTCGAAGTTACGCTTCGACTGGAATGGTGATAGGTTTCACCAAGCTGCCTTTTTTGAAGTTACTCTTCAAATAAGAAAGGTGATAAGTTTCACCAATGGGTTGAGGATGATTCTCAAGCCCAAATTTTCTTGAAGACAAACATGAAGTCTCCCTTAAATGGGAAGTAACATCTCGTTGAAAGGCCCCAAAAAGTCTCGAGAGATGGAAGAAGAGGAATGGATCTTCTCTGAAGGGAAATAACCTTAGAGGTTTTTCTGTAAGGATGATAAGTTGAAAAGTCAATCAAAATGGTTCTTCCATGGATTAAGATCAAGGGAAAGAAGGAATTGAACATACTCATCCCGTAAGGGATGATTAAATTTTATTGAACTTAACCTTATGGTCAAGTAATGCATAAGGGTGTTGGACACCCGATGAAGTACTCATTGATGCATTGAATGCATCTAAAGCCATGAATTATTTAGATCGTTAGAATTTGCTTAGACCATCCCTTGTCTTAAGGGATGTGATGGTTCCATAATGGTTGGAACTGGTTGCGCTATAAGACCTATACGCAAAAAGTATGCATAAGCAAATGGGTATGAATACTCATATAACGACTAAATATAATATGCATAGTCAATAAAATATAAATAATCAAGGTTCCACACACTTAAGTCGTTGTGTAACCGAAAGGCGATACACAAGCACTAAAATAAATTTCCGAATTAAAGATTCAAAAGATTGAGCTCGACTAGGTCGAGCTTGACAGGGACGCTAGAAATAGTAACCGACTTTCGAATCTTACTTAAACGGAAATCAAATTTAGTAGTTGGTTGCTAGGCAACCAAAAGGAATAAACAATTGTAATGGATTTAATCCATTTAAAAGTGTGTGAAAACACTAAAAGCATTAGTGGGAGATAAGGCGTCTCTTGTACCCTCATGGGTAAAAGTACGTTGTGAAGTACAATTCCAAATTATTTTGGAATAAAGAAGAGAGCCTAATCAATGAAAGCATGTAAGAGATTTGGATCGATTCAAAATCAAACATGCATTGGCAAATACGCCATTGATTATTTAATAGAGAATTAGATTCTCAAAATGTAAGACCCGCTCGAAACATCGTCAGTTGTCGAGCATTCTGGACATGAAAATGTCCATTAGGAAATCTTACATGAAATTCCTTATTCAATCAATTATAACTTGGTCGAGAAAATCGAAGATACTGAGCTAAGTATCTATGAAGCCAGTTCCAAAACATATCAAGTGATATGGGTTTTGGTATTGTACCTTCATATGCATTCATGCGCATATGAGGTCTCCCGCTTATGTGAATAAGCTAGTGGGAGATAAGCTGGAAATAAAATCCATCTTATGCATTTCGTGGAGTATCCAAAATCTCAATAGGATACGAGTTCTATGTTCCTCTAAGACAAACAACCTTTGTCTCTAGGAAAACTAACTTCTTGGAGAAGGATTTCTTGTTGGACAAGAAAGAAAACAACATTGAACTAGATGAGGTTCATAAAATCGACCCATCACCACAGGCAGTGGGAGAACCCGAGCATGAAAATGAACCAACTAGTACACATGAACTTCGTAGGTCAGAAAGACAACGTAGAGAACCCGAGAGGTACTACGGTCTGCTGCACGAGACTGGACAGTCTCTAACCGACCCAAGGACTTACGATGAAGCTATGTTGGACATAGACTTGGGAAAGTGGCGCGAAGCCATGGAATCCGAATTGGACTCCATGCACTCAAACAAGGTCTGGACCTTGGTAGATCCACCAGTGGGAGTGACTCCCGTGGGTTGCAAGTGGATCTATAAGCGAAAGCTAGGAGTGAACGGAGAGGTGATAACCTACAAGGCGCGACTAGTGGCAAAAGGATACACTCAAAGACCATGCATTGACTTTGAGGAAACCTTCTCGCCCGTCGCAATGCCTAAATCCATTCGAATCTTGCTGGCCATAGCTGCGTGGTATTAACTACGAGATATGGTAGATGGATGTAAAGATCGTCTTTTTCAATGGAGACATTGATAAGGAGATCTACATGCAGCAACCAAAAATGATTTACATCCAAGGGAGATGAGCACAAAGTGTGCAAACTCCTAAGGTCCATATATGGACTTAAGCAAGCTTCCCGAAGCTAGAACATACGTTTTGATGATATAATCCAAACCTTTGGATTCGTCAAAAACGTTTTCGAGCAGTGTGTGTACAAGAAAGTTAGTGGGAGTACAGTTGAATTTTTATGCTTTATGTTGATAACATTCTGCTCATTGGATATGATGCAAAAGTGTTATCCGAAACTAAAGCATGGTTTTCTACACAATTCTCAGTGAAGGATTTGGGAGAAGCATCCTTTGTACTGGGTACAAGGATCTACATGGATAGATCGAAAGGATTGCTAGGCCTCTCCCAATCAAAGTACATAGATAAAATACTGAAGACATTCAGTATGGAAGAATCCAAGAGAGGATTGCTTCCGATGAGACATGGTATTGCTCTCTCTGAGTCTATGGCCCCAAAGACCTCTGAGGAGAGAAGCATGATGTCTAAGATACCACAGCATAATATGGTATGTTATGTACAAGACCAGACATAGCGTACGCCCTGAGCGTAACTAGCCGCTATTTGTCTGACCCAGGAGAGCAGCACTGGGTAGCCGTAAAGTCTATTCTGAAGTACCTGAAAAGGACTAAAGAATTGTTCTTGGTATACGGCGGGGGAGAATTGAAATTGGAAGGCTATACTGATACTAGCTTCCAATGTGATGTAGATGATTTCAAGTCAACATCTGGATATGTCTGCCTCAAAGGTGGTGCGGTGAGTTGGATACTACCGCAAATTCAACCACCAAGGCATAAAATATTGTAGCATGTGAAGCTGCAAAGGAATGTGTTTGGATGAAAAACTTCGTACAAGAATTGGACGTCGTACCTAGCATTGCCGAGCCATTACTATCTTTTGTGATAATAATGGAGCTATCTCGCAAGCGAAGGAGTCGAGATCTCATCAGAAATCCGAGCACGAAATAAGACGATACCATTTGATATGGGATATCATTGGTAGAGGAGACATAGAACGTGTCACCTCAAAGGATAATACGGCGGACCCGCTAACTAAGCCATTGCCTCAAAGGCATTCGAGAAACATCTGTCTAAGATGGGAATCAGAAGTTTGAAAAGTTGGCTTTAGTACAAGTGGGAGATTGATAGAATAGTGTCCTGCAAGCCAACTGTTTTGGCTGCATTTAATTAGTAATAATTAAAAGAACTATTCAATTCGATTAATAAATGCATTTTTATTATATGGTCAACTTTATCTTATGTAATAATTATCTACGCATAAGGATAGAAGTCCTTAGATCACAGGGCTATGGGACAACCCGTGGACTGATCTCCAAGGCCGTGATCTAGAACATATTCAAGAGTCGTAGAATCCAATTGAGATAGGACATCGTTGGATTTGGTTAGACTCTCACTAATGTGTATACTCCGATGAACTGGAGAACGCTGGGGTCCACGAGCGTGACTGGGATAGTCGATACACATAAGTGGGTGACTTGCTGGGATGGCAAGTGCACTGAATACCCCAATTAGGAAATAACTCACCATGGAAGCGGTAGTCGCATATCGGAGTTGAAGTTATTCCAATTTACAATAGTATACGAGGAATGATCCCTAAATACTTGAGGTGATAGGGTTTATCTGGTGCGAGAACGTCTATACTTAGATGTGAGTTCTGACCGACTGGAGATTACCAGAAAGTCTCTGTGGATTCACGTTGGGTATAGAGGGACTCGTATGCAGGTTCATATCATCAACAAAGGATCCATTGACTCGACTTGATAGGTTGGGAAATTCTCCTATGGATTTCTGTGAGAAATTAATTCTGGTAAAATCCTTGGCCAAGGTATCTGACGGCTTTATGAAAGTAGCTCATAAAGATTAAGTCAAAGAGAATTATTTCAAGATCAGAATGCATAAAGTCAAAACAAATTAAAAGGGAACCGATGAAAAATCCATGCCCTTAAGTTTTGACTGGGAGATCGATCGATGGAGAGATTATGGCGTATATGGAAATTGTAAATGATTAAAAGGTTCACTGAATTAATTCACCAGTGATTGGGCTCCATGGGCTTGTGGCCAGACATCGACCGTGGAGTGTGGGAGAATTCCCAAATTGGCAGGGGTGCTAATTTTGGAATGATCAGTCGACAGAGTGTTCGATTGATTTAGAGTATTTAATACTCGAGTAATTAAATGAATATTTAATTATAACCCACGGCCAATTATGTGGTGAACCTACGGGGGCATACACAATACACATGA
>JAYDYQ010000658.1:0-24809 GCA_034814905.1 Penstemon davidsonii | reverse complement strand
ATTTAGTTTAATTTACTATTTGAAGCTCTGAGAAATTATTGCTAAAATCAAGTTTAAACATAATCACAAGACAATGTATTGCATTAGAGATTATTATTCAATCACCGAACAAGTGTATTACATATGCCTTGTATTTAAATGAGTGTGGCTAAACCAAGTTTTAGCAAGAATTACCCTTGAAACCCCTAGCAAAAAATATTTTATTTTTCTTTTATGTTTTAACTTTTTTCCATATTATTATCTTAAACAAAGTTAATATTCACAAATTAGATTCTACAAGCTAATTGTTATTATTAAAATATATTTTATCAAATATTCACTCAAATTTATTTCAATAATTTAAGGTGGCACCAGATGAAGTCGTTCTACAAAGTAATTATTTGATAGATCTCGATGCAATTCCCGACGAACAAGATAGGTTGAAAGTTAATTTATTGATTGTCGCTCAAATTTTTATTTTTTTGGATAATTCAGGAACAAAGTTTTTAAGGAATTTTATTTACCTAATAAATTATATTTGCAATTATGCATGCCTAATAAATATCTAAAACTATAAATAACATTCAACTCATGTTGTAGAATATTTAAGATAATTATTAATGCTACCCTAATCATATATGAATCATCACGTAAGAGACCAACACTTTTCATCATAAGCTTTACTAATACTTTTTTGGCGAGGTCCTCTAGAGTAGCATCAACCTTGAATTCAGTTAATATGCTTATCCATTTTCACTTCTTTTAGCTCTACAAAAAATCAAAACATTCGTTTTTGTTATGTGAAACCCGCATGAAATTACCCGATGAAATATTAATTGCTTAAAAGCCCTCTGCACTATTATGGAGGATGCTAGGCAATAAATCATTCAAGTGGTAATTTTGTTCAGGTTTCACATAACACAGAGAAGTTTCTTGGTTTGATCTCTTGCAAGTCTTTTAGTAGTCAATAACTAATGAAATTCGTCGTATAGTCATAGCTGTAATTATGTATGATGCCTTCTTTCCTAGTTGCGATTGATAATAACATAATTTCCATGTCTTGTGGTACTAAATTCAGGAACGATGGCAATAACATAAATAGGGCATTAAGGATGAATGCGGAGCCCCCAGGGAATGCCCAAACACATATGCAGACAGCTCCAACAGAAACAAGTGGTACAAATGCTAATACGCAAGGTCGAGCGCCATATCACTCCTTGAGAATGAGGGCAGAAAGTAGTTCGAGTGTCCCTCGTGAGAGAAAATCGAAGAGAGGATAATTCAACAAAGACTATTAATAAATGAAAAAAATATAATCAAATGCAATATCGGATTTTTTTTCTTTTAATTTTACTGAATTTCAGGTTTAAGTATAATTGACCTAAATATTGCTTTTTTAATCAAAATTGTGACGCCCCGTTTTTTCCCAGCTACGTCCTAGGGCCAAAGACAGCCCTCGACTGGAATCGGGTCGCTAAAACAAACCAATTAACGAAACGTGTAATTTAAAGTAGACTAGCAGCGGATAACATATAACTTAAAACTTGGATTAGTTTAAATATCGTAAACAAATTATCAATCAGCTTAATACATCAATATTTAAAAATTTTAATTAAAAACTCGTAAACATTATCCAATCACATTTGAAATCTCCAAATTAAAATAATTCAAACAAGATTTCCAAAAAATACAGGACACGACCGACTCGGATCCCGGATCTCCAACTACCACACACTTCAACTGTCGAAAGTACCTGAAAATGTAATCCACAAAGAGTGGTAAGTTGATCATCCAACTTAGTGAGGCCGTGTGCAAATGTACATGATAGCAGCAATCAAGCAACACAATCGGAAATCAATTCAAACACGCACACCAGAGACGCATCACACGTATGTATGCAACATACATCTCATCCAACCGCATAGAGGGATCGAAGGAATGTGATAAAAAGACATCTCATCCAACCGCATAGAGGGCTCGAATGAATGTGATAAAAAGACATGTCATCCAACTGTATAGAGGGCTCGAATGAATGTGATCAGACTCATCCAACCGCATAGAGGGCTCGGATGAATGTGATAAAAAGACATCTCATCGAACCGCATAGAGGGCTCGAATGAATGTGATAAAAAGACATATCATCCAACTGCATATGTGGCTCGAATGAATGTGATCAGACCCAATGATGCAAACGATAGACGAAAACAAAGCATCAACACTCGCACAACAGTAATTCACAAATTTCTAGTCACAGGCACAGTTCAAAACTCACAAGGCAAATAAAGCATACACGTAACAGTCAATATTCATCCAATAAGCCACTTCAAGCAGCATCAGGTGAACTATTAAATTCTAAAGATTATTTTATCGAATTAACATTCAAAACTTATTTAAATCCAGGGACTTAGTTAAATTAAAACCCACTAAATCCTAAATGGGTCATGACTAATTGTTTAATTAAAATTTCACCACATTCTTAATTCTTAATTAACCAAAATTTCATTAGGCCCGAACCCATTATCGCTTAATTTCATTTACCGAAACAATTGGCCTCAGTTTAGTCAAAAAACTCGAATTTCTCGGCCCAGCCCGAACTCGGCCCATTCCACTCTGTCCGAAACTCCAACCCATACTAGTCCCAAAACCAGTCTAAAAACAGCCCAAACTCAGCCCAATTTCCTAAGCCCAAACCCGATGAAATTTCCAACCCAACCTCACGACCCAGTCAACTTAGCCCAGTCCACTCAGCCCGAGATTTCTACTATTCATCGCCTTCTAGTGTTCATCATCTTCTCCACTTAATCTCCAGCCAAAATCCCGTACTCCCTTACCATTCTATGCCTCGCCTCGCCTTTGTCTTCCCCGACAAGCTTCGGAAGGCCATTCTTACCCCAAACCCGAACCCGAAACCCATGGCACCAGCTCGTTCTCCCTTCCCAGCCCGCACGACTACTTCCCCAAACCTTCCTGTCACCGTCCTCTTCTAAGCCACCTCCGAAACAGCCAGCCGAATTACCACCTCCACTCTCGTGCGGCCTCTTTCTCCCGTCGTGACCTCTGTCGGTAGCCATGGCTGCTCCGATCTTCCCTTCCCTCCGATCTTTCCCATCTCAAAATTCTTTCTCCCGAAACTCCCCCATCAATCGAATTCAAAGGAGGAATTACTTACAGCGAGGGCGTGCGGTGACGGTGGCTCTGAGGAATTTCGACGGCGGTGGTGTCTACTCTTCCGAATGGTGTGCGGCGGTCGTGGGTGTGTGTGGGAGAGATGAAGACTTTATGTATTTTAAACTTGTTCATTCCTTAAGTTAAACCAAATTAGGGATTTTAGTCTTAATTGTAACCCATTAATCCATCCTAATGGGCCTTAACTTAAATTGAAGTCATTAACCCATTTGGGCTCAATTTTAACTCAACTAACTCTTATCTTATCGGGGATTATTTATCAACTTATTTCCATCAATTCTTGTTAATTATTTAATCTTAATCGAAACACATAATTGACTAATTGAGGATCCTAAGCATTAAATTTAAAAAATAGAAGTCTTTTAAAATTAAAAGTTTACATACAAATATCTTAACTTTTAGAAATGACAATTACACCCCGAAAGTTATTTTTGGGGTTTCACAAAAATGATGTTGGGTTCGTGTATAATATATGATTAGGAGGATTATAAACTTCAAATTGTTAAGTTAATGATGGTTTGCACAAAAATATCATGTCTATTCATATTTGTTTTACACAACTTGAAATTTTATGTTAGTTTTGTATTAGTTTTGGGCATAAGCCACTATAAAATTATCATATATTTCATGTATATAGTTTATGTGTAATTTTAAATCACATTATAACTATTCTTTAAATAGAGATGCACAAAATAATCTTTGTATTTTTTATCATATATATTAAATTTCTTTATTTTGGATAATGCAACATTAAAAGTTCAAAGAATAACACGGTTTATATATATTAGTTTTTTATTACCTTATAACTTATATTTGTAAGGACGCATGCTTACTAAATATTTGAAACTGGAAAATAACATTCAACTTATGTTGCACATTATTTGTGATAATTAAAATGTTACCCTAACTATATAAACACCATTGCGTAAGAAAACAACACTCTTCATCAGAAACTTCTACTAAAATAAGAAAAAAAAGAAATACATTATATTTCGTCAGCAAATACTTTTCTTAATTTTTTTTATAACTTGCTACAAAAATAAACATATAAATATATTGGCGTGTATATAAGTAGATAGAAAGAGAGAGATATCAAGAATTCCGATCTTTGTCATGATGAAAATAAAAAAAATATACTTTGTTGTAGCACTTGTGCTTTTGTATAAATGATATTCTAATTTTATATTTATAGTTTATTTTCTGGAAAATCTCACAATACATAGATATTATAATATTATTTAAACTTATTTTTTGATATAATTTGTTATTTTTATTGGACTATGTGACATCTCAATAGTGACCAATGATAGTGCCACTTGGAGAAGATAAGCCTAATTAATTACATTTAAGAGGCCAACTCATTTCCCATTATAAGGAATGGTGCATTAATGTTTATTTACACTTGGATGAATCATAAACATCCTTCATTTTTGGATAATATCACACACCATAAATGAAGATAATAAATGTTAAGCTTTTTTTTTCTTTAACTATGCTTTGAAAACATTGTGCACAAAGTCTGAAAATTTCCATCAAAGTTGATTCTTAACAAAAAAAAAAAAAAATTGTGAGAGTTCGTAATCTATATATTACTACCTTCTTAAAATTTATAGCTATATGATTACATATACATTTGACCGTTTCTTTTTTTTTCCTTTGCAGAGTTGCAGCTAGAAAATGAGTAAAGAGGAAGATAAGGGTAAGCTTTTCAAATGTTATCTTATAGAAGATCTAGCACTTTATTTGTGAAAATTTCAGAGTTTTCTGGTTGCGAACTTTTAAATTTATTCTAGTCAAGAACAACCAAGTATGTGTTTTTGCACTTTTTTTTTTTAATTTATGAATTGATATGTATATATTATTTTGTCTTATTTTTAGATTCTAGGTCCAATTTATACCAAACAAATAAGTAAAAAAAATCAAAATAATATTTGTAATCAAGTAAGACAAGTTGAAACTCTTAGAAGCATGTTTCACAGATCTTGTCGGTTCCTTGTTTGAAGTCATTCAAGTGAAAATAATTGCTATAACATTCATTAAATCTCCATAGTATTAGATAAATAAAATATTTTAAGGAACTCGTAAAAACAACAGTTTGTGCAAGTATTTTTATGTTAAAAACAACAGTTTGTGCAAGTATTTTTATGTTCGTTAATGTAAAAATTTTGCACCCGCCACAAGATATTCATTGATTCTTCTAAATGATTTTGGCATTCAATAACAGTACAAATTGACGATGGAATAAATTTATTCAATGTGTATATCTTGTACACATGAAATCTTTGTCACATTAGAAAGTTTCCATTGCATTACTTTTTTTACGTGTATATGCGTTTTTATGCGACTTATCCCATTTTAAGAAAGTAATAATAAGATAACCTAATAATGATTGCTACAAGGACATATCAAACAAGAAAATTAGTACGGAAATTATATTAATTTCTACATAATATACTATTGGTTCTAATGTCTATTTAAACTCCAAAGCTCTCTATAATATCAATCTAAATCCACCATTAACATTTTATTTGATATAGCATCACAAACAATTATGCTCTGCCAGACAATTTCTTTATTTCCAAATGATATGATGATGATCTATATAACAATTTCTTTCCTAGTTGCGATTGATAATATCATAATTTTCATGTCTTGTGATACTAAACTCAGGAACGATGGCCATAACATAAATAGGGCATTAAGGATGCATGCGGAGACCCATGGAATGCCCAAACACACATGCAGACAGCTCCAACAGAAACAAGTGGTACAAATGCTAATACGCAAGGTCGAGCGACATATCGCTCCATGAGAATGAGGGCAGAAAGTAGTTCGAGTTTCCCTCGTAAGAGAAATTCGAAGAGAGGATAATTCAACAAAGACTATTAATAAATGAAAAAAATAAGTATAATCAAATGCAATATCGGATTTTTCTTTTTCTTTTAATTTTACAGAATTTCAGGTTTAAGTATAATTGACCTAAATATTGTTTTTTTAATCAAAATGATGTTGGGTTCGTGTATGATATATGATTAGGAGGATTATAAACTTCAAATTGTTAAGTTAATGATGGTTTGCACAAAATTGTCATGCCTATTCATATTTGTTTTACACAACTCTAAATTTTATGTTAGTTTTGTTTGAGGTTTGGGCATAAGCCACTATAAAATTATCATATATTTTATGTATATAGTTTATGTGTATTTTTAAATCACATTATAACTATTCTTTAAATATAGATGCACAAAATAATCTTTGTAATTTTTTATCATACATATTAAATTTCTTTATTTTGGATAATGCAACATTAAAAGTTCAAAGAATAGCACGGTTTATATATATTAGTTTTTTTATTACCTTATAACTTATATTTGTAAGGACGCATGCTTAATAAATATTTGAAACTAGAAAACAACATTCAACTTATGTTGCACATTATTTGTCATAATTAAAATGTTACCCTAACTATATAAACACCAATGGGCAAGAAAACAACACTCTTCATCACAAACTTCTACTAAAATAAGTAAAAAAAGAATTACATTATATTTCGTCATCAAATACTTTTCCTAATTTTTTTTATAACTTGCTACTAAAATAAACATATATATATATATATATATATATATATATATATATATATATATTGGCGTGTATTTAAGTAGGTCGAAAGAGAGAGATATCAAGAATTCCGATCTTTGTCATGATGAAAATAAAAAAAATATACTTTGTTGTAGCACTTGTGCTTTTGTTGAAATGATATTCTAATTTTATATTTTTAGTTTATTTTTCTTGAAAATCTCACAATACATAGATATTATAATATTATTTAAACTTATTTTTTGGTATAATTTGTTATTTTTACTGGACTATATGACATCTCAATAGTGACCAATGATAGTGCCACTTGGAGAAGATAAGCCTAATTAATTATATTTAAGAGGCCAACTCATTTCCCATTATAAGGAATGATGCATTAATGTTTATTTACACTTGGATGCATCATAAACATCCTTCATTTTTGCATAATATCACCCACCATAAATGCAGATAATAAACTTAAGCTTTTTTTTCTTTAACTATGCTTTGAAAACTTTGTGCACAAAGTCTGAAAAGTTCCATCACAGTTGATTCTTAACAAAAAAAAATAAAATTGTGAGAGTCCGTAATCTATGTATTACTACCTTCTTAAAATTTATAGCTATATGATTACATATACATTTGACCGTTTTTTTTTTTTTTCCTTTGCAGAGTTGCAATTAGAAAATGAGTAAAGAGGAAGATATGGGTAAGCTTTTCAAATGTTATCTTGTAAAACATCTAGCATTTTATTTGTGAAAATTTCAGTGTTTTGAGGTTGCGAACTTTTAAATTTATTCTAGTCAAGAACAACCAAGTATGTGTTTTTGCAAAAAAAATTTTAAAATTTATGAATTGATATGTATATATTGTTTTGTCTTATTTTTAGATTCTCGTTCCAATTTATCCCAAACAAATAAGTAAAAAAAATCAAAATAATATTTGAAATCAAGTAAGACAAGTTGAAACTCTTAGAAGCATGTTTCAAAGATCTTGTTGGTTCCTTGTTTGAAGTCATTCAAGTGAAAATAATAGCTCTATCATTCATTAAATCTCCATAGTATTAGATAAATAGAATATTTTAAGGAACTCGTAAAAACAACAGTTTGTGCAAGTATTTCTATGTTCGTTAATGTAAAAATTTTGCTCCCGGCACAAAATTTTCATTGATTCTTCTAAATGATTTTGACATTCAATAACAGTACAAATTGACGATGGAATAAATTTATTCAATGTTTATATCTTGTACAAATGAAATCTTTGTAACAATAGAAAGTTTGCATTGCATTACTTTTTTTACGTGTATATGCGTTTTTATGCGAGTTACCCATTTTAAGAAAGTAATAATAAGATAACCTAATAATGATTGCTACATAGACATATCAAACAAGAAAATTAGTACGGAAATTATATTAATTTCTACATACCATACTTTTGGTTTTAATGTTTATTTAAACTCCAAAGCTCTCTATAATATCAATCTAAATCCACCATTAACATTTTATTTGATATAGCATCACAAACAATTATGCTCTGCAATACAATTTCTTTATTTCCAAATGATATGATGATGATCTATATAACAGTTCATCACCAACATTATCATTTATTCTTTCTAGATACAATCACACTTGTAGAGAATACTACTGTCTTACCTACGGAGTTAAATCAAACAAATAACAATCAGGTAACTTTTAAATTTAGTTTAATTTACTATTTGAAGCTCTGAGAAATTATTGCTAGAATCAAGTTTAGCCATAATCACAAGACAATGTATTGCACAAATCTTCTGATTAGAGATTATTATTCAATAGCCGAACAGGTGTATTACATATGCCTTGTATTTAAATGAGTGTGGCTAAACCAAGTTTATCAAGAATTACCCTTTAAACCCTTAGCAAAAATTATTTTATTTTTCTTTTATTTTTTAACTTTTTTCCATATTATTATCTTAAACAAAGTTAATATACACAAATTAGATTCTACAAGCTAATTGTTATTATTAAAATATATTTTATCTAATATTCACCGAAATTTTATTTCAATAATTTAAGGTGGCACAAGATGAAGTTGTTCTGCAAAGTAATTATTTGATAGATCTCGATGCAATTCCCGACGATCAAGACAGGTTGAAAGTTAATTTATTGATTGTCGATCAAATTTTTATTTATTTTGGATAATTCAGGAATAATGTTTTTAACGAATTTTATTTACCTAATAAATTATATTTGCAATTATGCATGCCTACTAAATATGTAAAACTATAAATAACATTCAACTCATGTTGTAGAATATTTAAGATCATTATTAATACTACCCTAATCATATATGAACCATCACGTAAGAGAACAACACTTTTCATCATAAGCTTTACTAATACTTTTTTGGCGAGGTCCTCTAGAGTAGCATCAGCCTAGAATTCAGTTAATATGCTTATCCATTTTTATTTCTTTTAACTCTACAAAATATCAAAACATTGGTTTTTGTTATGTGAAACCCGCATGAAATTACCCTATGAAATATTAATTGCTTAAAAGCCCTCTGCAATATTATGGAGGATGCTAGGCAATAAATCATTCAAATGGTAATTTTGTTCAGGTTTCGCATAACACAAAGAAGTTTCTTGGTTTGATCTCTTGCAAGTCTTGTAGTAATCAATAACTAATGAAATTCGTGGTATAGTCATAGCTGTAATTATGTATGATGCCTTCTTTCCAAGTTGCGATTGATAATAACGTAATTTTCATGTCTTGTGATACTAAACTCAGGAACGATGGCAATAACATAGATAGGGTATTAAGGATGAATGGGGAGCCCTGAGGAATGCCCAAACACCAATGCAGACAGCTCCAACAGAAACAAGTGGTACAAATGCTAATACGCAAGGTCGAGCGCCATATCGCTGCTTGAGAATGAGGGCAGAAAGTAGTTCGAGTGTCCCTCGTGAGAGAAAGTCGAAGATAGGATAATTCAAAAAATACTATTAGTAAATGCAAAAAATAAGTATAATCAAATGCAATATCGGATTTTTCTTTTTCTTTTAATTTTACTGAATTTCAGGTTTAAGCATAATTGACCTAAATATTGTTTTTTTAATCAAAATGATGTTGGGTTCATGTATGATATATGATTAGGAGGATTATAAACTTCAAATTGTTAAGTTAATGATGGTTTGCACAAAAATGTCATGTCTATTCATATTTGTTTTACACAACTCGAAATTTTATGTTAGTTTTGTATAAGTTTTGGGCATAAGCTACTATAAAATTATCATATATTTTATGTATATAGTTTATGTGTATTTTTAAATCACATTATAACTATTCCTTAAATAGAGATGCACAAAATAATCTTTGTATTTTTTTATCATATATATTAAATTTCTTTATTTTGGATAACGCAAAATTAAAAGTTCAAAGAATAACACTGTTTATATATATTAGTTTTTTTATTACCTTATAACTTATATTTGTAAGGACGTATGCTTACAAAATATTTGAAATTAGAAAACAACATTCAACTTATGTTGCACATTATTTGTGATAATTAAAATGTTACCCTAACTATATAAACTCCATTGCATAAGAAAACAACACTCTTCATCACAAACTTCAACTAAAATAAGAAAAAAAAGAATTACGTTATATTTCGTCATCAAATACTTTTCTTAATTTTTTTTATAACTTGTTACTAAAATAAACATATATATATATTGGCGTGTATATAAGTAGATATAAAGAGAGAGATATCAAGAATTCCGATCTTTGTCATGATGAAAATAAAAAAAATATACTTTGTTGTAGCACTTGTGCTTTTGTTGAAATGATATTCTAATTTTATATTTTTAGTTTATTTTTCTTGAAAATCTCACAATACATAGATATTATAATATTATTTAAACTTATTTTTTGATATAATTTGTTATTTTTATTGGACCATATGACATCTCAATAGTGACCAATGATAGTGCCACTTGGAGAAGATAAGCCTAATTAATTACATTTGAGAGGCCAACTCATTTCCCATTATAAGGAATGATGCATTAATGTTTATTTACACTTGGATGCATCATAAACATCCTTCATTTTTGCATAATATCACACACCATAAATGCAGATAATATACTTAAGCTTTTTTTTCTTTAACTATGCTTTGAAAACTTTGTGCACAAAGTCTGAAAATTTCCATCACAGTTGATTCTTAACAAAAAAAAAAATTTGTGAGAGTCCGTAATCTATGTATTACTACCTTCTTAAAATTTATAGCTATATGATTACATATACATTTGACCTTTTTTTTTTTTTTTCCTTTGCAGAGTTGCAGCTAGAAAATGAGTAAATAGGAAGATAAGGGTAAGCTTTTCAAATGTTATCTTGTAAAAGATCGAGCATTTTATTTGTGAAAATTTTAGTGTTTTGTGGTTGCGAACTTTTAAATTTATTCTAGTCAAGAACAACCAAGTACGTGTTTTTGCAATTTTTGTTTTTAAATTTATGATTTGATATGTATATATTGTTTTGTATTATTTTTAGATTTTAGGTCCAATTTATACCAAATAAATAAGTAAAAAAAATCAAAATAATATTTGTAATCAAGTAAAACAAGTTGAAACTATTAGAAGCATGTTTCACAGATCTTGTCGGTTCCTTGTTTGAAGTCATTCAAGTGAAAATAATAGCTCTATCATTCATTAAATCTCCATAGTATTAGATAAATAGAATATTTTAAGAAACTCGTAAAAACAACAGTTTGTGCAAGTATTTTTATGTTCGTTAATGTAAAAATTTTGCACCCGGCACAAGATATTCATTGATTCTTCTAAATGATTTTGGCATTCAATAACAGTACAAATTGTCGATGGAATAAATTTATTCAATGAGTATATGTCGTACACATGATATCTTTGTCACAATAGAAAGTTTGCATTGCATTACTTTTTTTACGTGTATATGCGTTTTTATGCGAGTTATCCCATTTTAAGAAAGTAATAATAAGATAACCTAATAATGATTGCTACAAAGACATATCAAACAAGAAAATTAGTACGGAAATTATATTAATTTCTACATAACATATTATTGGTTCTAATGTCTATTTAAACTCCAAAGCTCTCTATAATATCAATCTAAATCCACCATTAACATTTTATTTGATATAGCATCACAAACAATTATGCGCTGCCATACAATTACTTTATTTCCATATGATATGATGATGATCTATATAACAGTTCATTACCAACATTATCATTTATTCTTTGCAGATACAATCACACTTTTAGAGAATACTACTGTCTTACCTACGGAGCTAAATCAAACCAATAACATTCAGGTAACTTTTAAATTTAGTTTAATTTACTATTTGAAGCTCTGAGAAATTATTGCTAGAATCAAGTTTAGCCATAATCACAAGACAATGTATTGCATTAGAGATTATTATTCAATCACCGAAAAAGTGTATTACATATGCCTTGTATTTAAATGAGTGTGGCGAAACCAAGTTTGAGCAAGAATTACCCTTGAAACCCTTAGTAAAAATTATTTTATTTTTCTTTTATTTTTTAACTTTTTTCCATATTATTATCTTAGACAAAGTTAATATACACAAATTAGATTCTACAAGCTAACTGTTATTATTAAAATATATTTTTCCAACTATTCACCCTAATTTATTTCAATAATTTAAGGTGGCACAAGATGAAGTCGTTCTGCAAAGTAATTATTTTATAGATCTCGATGCAATTCCCGACGATCAAGACAGGTTGAAAGTTAATTTATTGATTGTCAACAATTTTTTATTTTTTTTGGATAATTCAGGAAAAAAGTTTTTAAGGAATTTTATTTACCTAATAAATTATATTTGCAATTATGCATGCCTACTAAATATCTAAAACTATAAATAACATTCAACTGATGTTGCAGAATATTTAAGATCATTATTAATGCTACCCTAATCATATATGAACCATGACGTAAGAGAACAACAATTTTCATCATAAGCTTTACTAATACTTTTTTGATGAGGTCCTCTAGATTAGCATCAACCTTGAATTCAGTTAATATGCTTATCCATTTTCATTTCTTTTAACTCTACAAAAAAACAAAACATTCATTTTTGTTATGTTAAACCCGCATGAAATTACCCGATGAAATATTAATTGCTTAAAAGCCCTCTGCACTATTATGGAGGATGCTAGGCAATAAATCATTCAAGTGTTAATTTTGTTCAGGTTTCGCATAACACAAAGAAGTTTCTTGGTTTGATCTCTTGCAAGTATTGTAGTAGTCAATAACTAATGAAAATCGTGGTATTGTCATAGCTGTAATTATGTATGATGCCTTCTTTCCTAGTTGCGATTGATAATAACAAAATTTTCATGTTTTGTGATACTAAACTCAGGAATGATGGCAATAACATAAATAGGGCATTAAGGATGAATGCGGAGCCCCCAGGGAATGTCTAAACACACATGCAGACAGCTCCAACAGAAACAAGTGGTACAAATGCTAATACGCAAGGTCGAGCGCCATATCGCTCCTTGAGAATGAGGGCAGAAATTAGTTCGAATGTCCCTCGTAAAAGAAAGTCGAAGAGAGGATAATTCAACAAAGACTATTAATAAATGAAAAAAATAAGTATAATCAAATGCAATATCGGATTCTTCTTTTTCTTTTAATTTTACTGAATTTCAGGTTGAAGTATAATTGAATTAAATATTGTTTTTTTTAATCAAAATGATGTTAGGTTCTTGTATGATATATGATTAGGAGGATTATAAACTTCAAATTGTTAAGTTAATGATGGTTTGCACAAAAATGTCATGTCTATTCATATTTTTTTTTACACAACTCGAAATTTTATGTTAGTTTTGTATAAGTTTTGGGCATAAGCCACTATTAAATTATCATATATTTTATGTATATAGTTTATGTGTTTTTTTAAATCACATTATAACTATTCTTTAAATAGAGATGCACAAAATAATCTTTGTATTTTTTTATCATATATATTAAATTTCTTTATTTTGGATAATGCAACATTAAAAGTTCAAAGAATAACACGGTTTATATATATTAGTTTTGTATTACCTTATAACTTATATTTGTAAGGACGCATGCTTATTAAATATTTGAAACTAGAAAACAACATTCTACATATGTTGCACTTTATTTGTGATAATTAAAATGTTACCCTAACTATATAAACACCATTGCGTAAGAAAACAACACTCTTCATCACAAACTTCTACTAAAATAAGAAAAAAAAGAATTACATTATATTTCTTCATCAAATACTTTTCTTAATTTTTTTATAACTTGCTACTAAAATAAACATATATATATATATATATATATATATATATATATATATTGGCGTGTATATAAGTAGATAGAAAGAGAGAGATATCAAGAATTCCGATCTTTGTCATGATGAAAATAAAAAAAAATATACTTTGTTGTAGCACTTGTGCTTTTATTTAAATGATATTCTAATTTTATATTTTTAGTTTATTTTTCTTGAAAATCTCACAATACATAGATATTATAATATTATTTAAACTTATTTTTTGATATAATTTGTTATTTTTATTGGACTATATGACATCTCTATAGTGACCAATGATAGTGCCACATGGAGAAGATAAGCTTAATTAATTACATTTAAGAGGCCAACCCATTTCCCATTATAAGGAATGATGCATTAATGTTTATTTACACTTGGATGCATCATAAACAACCTTCATTTTTGCATAATCTCACACACCATAAATGCAGATAATAAACTTAAGCTTTTTTTTCCTTTAACTATGCTTTGAAAATTTGTGCACAAAGTCTGAAAAGTTCCATCAAAGTTGATTCTTAACAAAAAAAAAAATTGTGAGAGTTCGTAATCTATACATTACTACCTTCTTAAAATTTATAGCTATATGATTACATATACATTTGACCGTTTCTTTTTTTTTTCCTTTGCTGAGTTGCAGCTAGAAAATGAGTAAAGAGGAAGATAAGGTAAGCTTCAAATGTTATCTTGTAAAAGATCTAGCATTTTATTTGTGAAAATTTCAGTGTTTTGTGGTTGCGAACTTTTAAATTTATTCTAGTCAAGAACAACCAAGTATGTGTTTTTTGCAATTTTTTTTTTAAAAAATTTATGAATTGATATGTATATATTGTTTTGTCTTATTTTTAGATTCTAGGTCCAATTTATACCAAACAAATAAGTAAAAAAAGCAAAATAATATTTGTAATCAAGTAAGACAAGTTGAAACTCTTAGAAGCATGTTTCAAAGATCTTGTCGGTTCCTTGTTTAGCTCTATCATTCATTAAATCTCCATAGTATTAGATAAATAGAATCATGTAAGGAACTCGTAAAAACAACAGTTTGTGCAAGTATTTTTATGTTCGTTAATGTAAAAATTTTGCACCCGGCACAAGATATTCATTGATTCTTCTAAATGATTTTGGCATTCAATAACAGTACAAATTGACGATGTAATAAATTTAGTCAATGTGTATTTCTTGTACACATGAAATCTTTGTCACATTAGAAAGTTTGCATTGAATTACTTTTTTTATGTGTATAAGCGTTTTTATTCGAGTTATCCCATTTTAAGAAAGTAATAATAAGATAACCTAATAATGATTGCTACAAAATCATATCAAACAAGAAAATTAGTACGGAAATTATATTAATTTCTTCATAACATACTATTGGTTCTAATGTCTATTTAAACTCCAAAGCTCTCTATAATATCAATCTAAATCCACCATTAACATTTTATTTGCTAGAATCAAGTTTAGCCATAATCACAAGACAATGTATTGCACAAATCTTCTGATTAGAGATTATTATTCAATCACCGAACAAGTGTATTACATATGCCTTGTATTTAAATGAGTGTGGCTAAACCAAGTTTGAGCAAGAATTACCCTTGAAACCCTTAGCAAAAATTATTTTATTTTTCTTTTATTTTTTAACTTTTTTCCATATTATTATCTTAACAAAGTTAATATACACAAATTAGATTCTACAAGCTAATTGTTATTATTCAAATATATTTTATCAAATATCACCCTAATTTATTTCAATAATTTAAGGTGGCACACGATGAAGTCGTTCTGCAAAGTAATTATTTGATGGATCTCGATGCAATTCCCGACGATCAAGACAGCTTGAAAGTTAATTTATTGATTGTCGATCAATTTTTTATTTTTTTTGGATAATGCAGGAATAAAGTTTTTTAAGGAATTTTATTTACCTAATAAATTATATTTGCAATTATGCATGCCTACTAAATATCTAAAACTATAAATAACATTCAACTCATGTTGTAGAATATTTAAGATCATTATTAATTCTACCGTAATCATATATGCACCATCACGTAAGAGAACAACACTCTTCATCATAAGCTTTACTAAGACTATTTTGGTGAGGTCCTCTAGAGTAGCATCAACCTTGAATTCAGTTAATATGCTTATCAATTTTCATTTCTTTTAACTCGATAAAAAATCAAAACATTCATTTTTGTTATGTGAAACCCGCATGAAATGAACAAGTTAATTCTGATGATTGTTTTGAACCTTGTTCTCAAGATTTATGTTGTAATAAGATTGACCATGAAAATGAAGATTCTTATAAAATACTTTCACAATTTCAAAATATGAATATTTGTGTTCTTATAGATAATAATATTTTAGAATTTTTAAAGCAAAGAAATCATTCTGATTTAAGATCTAAAAGAATTGATCAAATGGAAAATATTCCATCCACTAGCAAGGATATTGAAAATAAATTTGTTGAAAACAGATTATATTTAATGAACCTACTCTATGAATAAAGTTTTTAAGTTATTGAAAGAAAGACATAACATAGAAATACCTACTTCAGTACCTGATTTGATAAAAGAGATCAAAACTTTAAAAACTGAAATACAATATTTAAAAAATGAAAATAAAATTTTGAAGAAAGAATAACAATGCTTGAATTAACTAAGCATATTAATACTAGTAAAAATTATGATGATTTTGAAAATGAGACAGTATCAACTTCTCATTTAAATACAGATTTACCCCCAGATTTCCTTTCTACTTTAAATATAGTTATAATCTCAAAAATGGTATATAAACATTACATTTTTGATTGATAATCATTTAAAAAAAGAAATAATACCATTAGTAGATAGTGGTGCTGGTATGAATACCATTCAAGAGGGGTTAATTCCCTCAAGATATTTTCATAAAACTGCTAATACTTTAAGCCATGCCGGAGGAGAAAAGCTTAACATTAGGAACCCCTTTTTTAGATAAAATCTATCCTTTAATTAAAGTTGATAATTCTGGAATAACAGGAAATTTCCAAGGAAAAGAATTGACATTTCAATTTATTACAAAACCTTTTTCCGAATATATTAAATGAATTAAGGGATCTAATAGATAAGAAGGAATTTCACTTAAATTCTTTAAAACAGGAAGTTAATATTCTTACCATAGAGCAGACATTACAAAATCCTAAATTACAGGAAAAAAATTAAAATGATTTTTAATAAATTATCAGTTGAAGTATGTAGTGATCACCCTAATGCTTTTTGGGATACAAAAAGGCATATTGTTAGTCTTCCCTATGAATATAATTTTAGTGAAGATAATATACCTATTAGAGCTAGACCATGTCAAATGAATTCTGAATATCTAGAATTATGTAAAAAAGAAATTGAGTCTCTTTTACAAATGAGTCTGATAAAACCTTCACAATCAGCTTGGTCGTGCACTGCATTTTATGTTAATAAACATAGTGAACAAGAAAGAGGTATCCCTAGACTTGTCATAAATAATAAGCCATTAAAAAAAGTTTTAAAATGGATTAGACATCCTATTCAAAATAAAAAAGGGTATTTTAGATAGATTATATGATGCAATAATATTTTCAAAATTTGAATTAAAATCAGGATATTGGACAATTCAAATTGCTGAAATTGACCAGTATAAAACTGCATTTAGTGTTCCAATAGGACATTATAAATGGAAAGTTATGCCTTTTGGCTCCTTCAAAATTTCAGAAAATTATAAATGAAATTTTTATTCCTTATAGTGAATTTATATTTGTTTACATTGATAATATTTTAGTTTTTTCTAATACTATTGAAAATCAGTTTAAACACCTGGATATATTTAAAAGGGTTGTTATTCAAAATGGTTTAGGAATTTCTAAACCTAAAATGTCTATTTTTCAAACTAATATAAGATTTTTAAGCCATAATATTGAGAAATGAAAAATTATTCCTACTAAAAGTATAGAGTTTGCTTCAAAATTTCCTTGTCTTTTGATTGCCAATCCTACATGGGAAAAATATTGAAATTGATGCCTCATACATAGGTTTCGGAGGAATTCTTAAACAAATTTGTCCTTCAACAAAATAAATATTTTTAGTTCGTTATTATTCGGGAAAATCAAATAACAGTAAGAAAAACTATGCTACTGTTACCAAAGAAATTCTAGCAATAGTAAAATGTGTTTTAAAATTTCAAGATGATTTATATAATCATAAATTTTTAATTTATACAGATTGCAAATCTGCAAAATACATGTTTAATAAAGATTTTAAACATGATATTTCTAGGCAAATGTTTGCTAGATGGCAGGCTCATCTTGCCCCTTTTGATTTTAAAATACATTATAAAAAAGGAAAACATAATCTTCTTCTTGATTTTCTAATTCGTGAATTCTTGCAGGACAAATGAAAGAAACATGTCAAGGATTTGTTTGTCAAGGACATCCTTCTTTAAACACTCTTAATAAAAGTGATAAAATTAATAATAAAAAGATTATTTCACATCATCGAAGAATTATTGATATTTATCAAAAAAGAAAAGAATATTATATGAAACATTACGGAAGAAATCATCTTCGGTTAGAAAAATATTAGGATATGACTAATATAAAGTATCAACATAGATTATTAAAATTACAGGGTTTTGACAATTGACGTCTAATCAAAGTTATCCTCTTTTTATAAAAAGTGATAATATAAAAATTTGCAAAGATATTTTTTTTATAAAAATAGAATTATATATAGTCAGGAAAGGATTTTTTATATTCATAAAATTCCTCATCTTTTTATTAATTATGTACCTGAAAAAGATTATAATAATCCCATAATATGGTATCAGAATAAGTTGCTTCATTTAACTGGATATTATTATAAATGATTATATCTTTTCATGTTTGCAGAATTATGTTACCTCGTGGCCGAGGAAACTCCTCTTATAGAGGAAGAGGAAAAGGAGAAGGAAGAGGAAATATCCTCTTCCAAATTAGAAATAAAAGATTGGTTGCAGAAAATATATCTGCCAGTTCATATAGAGATAATATCTCAAATGATCCTCTATTTAAGGAATTCCTTGATTATAAAAAGAAACAAAATAAAGAGGATAATATTTCATCTTATGCACATATTGTGCAAGAAAAAGAAGAGGATAATATCATCTCTTATTAAGAAAATAGAAACAAATAAGTTATACTTCTATTAGATTTTAAAGATTTAAAGTGGGAAAATGATCCCTGATCAATAATGACAAAATATTTGGATAATACGTTCTTTTTTGTTGAATCATATAAGCAGCAGAATTTTTATGAAAATTTGCTCAAAGCGACAGAGATGTGTGAAATTACACATTTTTCGTCAGGAGATTCACAAGTTCATAACTTTAGTAAAATTATAATAAAAATGACTATATCACCATTTTCCACATTCAAAGAAAAAGAGTATCTCTTTTCTGAGAAAATATTCCAGTTAAATATAATTATTGGGATTATATTCAAGCACTTGGCAGAGTTTTCTTATACAAAAATAATAAAAGAAAACATACTTGGTTTATAAAAGTGTGTGGAGAAGTTTATAAATCTCCTATACCGTTAGTTAGTTTAAGTTTTTCTTTTTAGATTATATTTGATGAACATGATTTTTGCTATGTTATTTCAAATTTATGGTATAGTAATTTTGACACAGATGTCACTAGTTTTAAAGTTATTGCCATGAAAAATTATGTAGTGTAACCGTTGCACCACGTCATCAAGTACACGTGGTGTAGCCCACCAATGCACTTGTGACACGTGGAGTGATAATCCACATCACCCCATGTTCTGGCAATGTGAAACATTTTTTAAATCCTATTTTTTTGGAACATGTCCCAGAACATGTGGTGATGTGGAGTGATCATAAGTGCAATGGCGTACACGTGGTGCAGCGGTTGCACTAAATAATATCTCATTTTACATACCCATTCCCCTTTATATGTTCATGTCCCTTCATGTTTTGTTATTGGTTTGAGTCACGATCTTATTCATTTATATCTCTATCTTTTGTCACATACTCCCTTTGTCCTTAAATTTTCATTATTATTTCATTTTTTGGATGTCCCAAAATAACATTCTCATTCTAGAAATATAATTATTTTTCTCAAAAATATTTCTCATATAAACTAATGATTTGACACCAGTAACTTTCAATCACTACTTTTAAGGACATCTATGTAAAAATACCTAAAAGTTTCATCTTTTTAATGTTTACCTAAAATTCCGCGCAAAAAGTGAAAGGATAGAAACAAAAAAAGGGTTGAAGGAGTATAAACATGTTGAGAAGAAAAAAACATTAATTTTTTTAAGAGGAAGGAAAGGAGTGGAGACGATCAGACGAATATGTATTGACTATGAGGGGGGTGTGGATAAAAGGTGTAGGGGTGGGCACGGGGTGGGCACGGGGTGGGTTTGGGGCGGGGTTGGGGTTAGAGATATGGGTATAATAAATTTCGGGATTGACACATTTCATCCCAAACCCGCCCCGTAATAATTCGGGTATTCGGGGTTGGAAAGGCTAATTCCAAACCCGTCCCGTATTTCCGTAAAAAAATACGGGTTTTCAAGTTCGGGTACCCAAACCCAAAAAATACTCGTCCCGTTCGGGTATTTTAAAAATGGGACGGGTCGGGTTTGGGTTACCCGAACCCAACGCCCACCCCTAAAAAGGTGTATTGAATAAGAGCCTCCAAAAACGAAAGGTCCAATGTCGGTGATTATTTTTTGGTTGAAATTGACAATATCATTAATTCATCATGAAAAGTTTATCAGTTCTTCTACCTATTTGGAATAAATTTATGAGAATGTTAATCCCATAACATCAAATACGTATCTGACCTAACCCTCTTCTGAGCTCTGGCATATATCTATATACATATAAAAGTATGGGTTGGCAAAGAGAATTTCTTCCCTTTTTTGTGATGACTAATATACCCTTACTTAAATGATAAATAAAATAATTGAATAATCATATATTTTTACATGAAAAAGAAGTCTACTTTAATATAAACACTATTGTATTAAAATAATAATAAATACAAGAAAATAAAAATTGGTCAATACATAAAATTGGTGGACTTAATAATGTAGGTGAAGTTAAAAAAAAAAGATAGAAACTTAGAAAGTTGCTTACGGAAACTAATACGAGGACTAACAAATTTTATTATCGTTTATATATATATATATATTTAATATAAACAAATTCTAATTTTTGCCATTATTAAATGTTTGAAGAAAAAGATTGATTTCTATCTAGCTAATTCCTAACAGTCAAATATTCCGCAAACGGGTAAAAACTGAAATCAAGTAAACACGGGATAATAAGAAAAACGGATGAAATTGATAAAAGAACAAGAACAAAAAGATGAGTTAATTTGGCCAAAAAAAAGTGAAATAGGTGAGAAAAAAGGTTAAATCCACAAAAAAATAAGTAAAATCGATTAAAATTGGGTTAAACATGAGAGAATGTGTGAACTGATTAACGAATGAGATAAAATCAACTAAAATTGAGTTAAACCGAAGAGAGTGAAAAAAATGATTAATAAATATGATAAACCACAAAAAATAGGTGAAACCGGTGAAAGAACGAGTTAAAATAATAAAAAAGAAATGGTAAACTCAGTGTAAAAGCGGGTGAAATCGATAGTTCTTTGGAAATCACTTTCGAAATAATCACTTATTAAATAACCTAAAAAAATGCCACCTTTGTGCCATATTAATAAAAAAAGGTGTTATTTAGTTAACAAAAACACTTATAATTGGCTTAAGAAAAATTGGGTTAAACATGAGAGAATGTGTGAACTGATTAACGAAGGAGATAAAATCAACTAAAATTAGGTTAAACCGAAGAGAGTGGAAAAAATGATTAATAAATGGGATAAACCACAAAAAATAGGTGAAAACCGGTGAAAGAAAGAGTTAGAATAATAAAAAAGAAATGGTAAACTCAGTCTAAAAGCGGGTGAAATCAATAGTTCTTTGGAAAGCACTTACGAAATTATCACTTATTAAATAACCTAAAAAAATGCCACCTTCGTGGCATATTAATAAAAAAAAGGTACAATTTAGTTAACAGAAACACTTATAATTGGCTTAAGAAAAATAAAGTCAGAACATAGAAATGGTTAAAATTGGTGAAAACAGATGAAATTCGATTTAAAATATATGATACACAAAATGGTAAAATCAATGGAAAAATATGTTATATAGAAGACAAATGAGTTAAAGCAAAATAAAAATGGTGCAATTGATAGAACAACGCGTTAAACGGGTAAAATCGATAAAAAAAAAAGAATGATATCAACTTACACGGGATAATAAGAAAAAAAGGGATCAAATCAATAAAGGAGCAAGAGCAAAAAAAATGAGTTAAATTGGCATGAAAATGTGAAATAGGTGAGAAAATAGGTTAAATCAGCAAAAAAATAAACAAAATCGACTAAAATTGGGATAAACCAGAGAGAATGGAGGAATTGATTAACAAATGTAATAAAATCAACTAAATTTTGTGTTAAACCGGGGGAAATGGGTGAATTGATTAACAAATGGGGTAAACCACAAAAGGATAAAATCGGTGAAAGAACGGGTTAATATAAAAAAAATATGAAAAGGTAAACTCAGTGTAAAAGCGGGTGAAATCGATATTTCTTTGAAAAGTTCTTAAAAAACTATCACTAATTAAAGAACCTCATAAAAAAAATTAAGTCACCTTCATGCTATGTGAATAAAAAAGTACTATTATTTAGTTAACTGAAAACTAATAAATGGACTTGAACCAATAAAAACTCAAAACACTGAATTGGTTAAAACCGTTGAAAAATGGGTAAAATTCGATTAAAAAATATATGATAAAAAATAGTAAAATTAATGAAAAATGGTTTAGATCGAAGAAAAAAAAGTTATAGCAACAAAAAATGGTGCAGTCTATAAAACAACATGGTAAACCGACAAAAATCTGATAAATCGATAGAAGTGAATGAGATCGGCTAAACACGTGATACAAAAAGGGTCAAATCGATGAATGAACAAGATAAAAAATGAATTAAATAGACAACAAAAAAGGTGAAATATGTGAGAAAATAGGTTAATCTGCAAAAGAATAAGTAAAATCAACTAAAATTTCGTTAAATCGGAGAGAATACGTTAATTGATTATCAAGTGAGATAAACCACAAAAATGGGTAAAATCGGTGAATGAACGATTTAGTATAACAAAAAAAATGATAAGTACAGTGTAAAAACGGATGAAATCGATGAAAGAATATGTTGAAATAACAAAAAAAAAAAACTCAGTGTAAAATTGAGGAAAATTGGTAACAACATGTCAAATTGTTTAAAAAATGGATGAAATCAGTAAAAGACATGTATAACAGGTAAAACTGGTGAAATCGATAAATAAAAAAGCGGTTAAATCTGTGAAAATTGTTTAGATGAAAATATCAAGGTCAAGAAAGAAAAGAATTGATGTTGTCCATTGGTAAAATCAATGGGAAAATGGGTTAGATTGAAAGAAAAACGAGTTGAAGCAAAAAAAATGGTGTCATTGATAAAACAACAAGGTCAACCGACAAAAAAGGGTAAAACCGGTAAAAGAAATGAATGACATCGGCTAAACAATTGTTAAAACTGGTAAAACAGTTAAATTTCGATTAAAAATATGTGATAAAAATGGTAAAATCAATTAAAAAACGGGTTAGATAGAAAGAAAATCGAGCTAAAGCAAAAAAAAATAAGTGCCAATTGATAAAATATAACAAGGTTGACCGACAAAAAAATGGGTAAAATCAGTAAAAAGAATGAATGACATCGGCTAAACACGGGATAAAAAAATGGAAAAAATCGATAAAAGAACAAGAACAAAAAAATGAGTTAATTGGCAAGAAAAAGGTAAAATATGTGAGAAAATAGGTTAAATAAGCAAAAGAATAAGTACAATCAAACTAAAATTTGGTTAAACCGAAGAGAATGAGTGAATTTATTAACAAATGTGAAAATCAACTAAAATTGGGTTAAACTAGAGAGAATGGATGAATTGATTAACAAATGGGATAAACTACACAAAAAAAGGGTGAAATCTATGAAAGAACGGGCTAAAATAACAAAAAAAATGATTAACTCAGTGTAAAAGCATGTAAAATCGATAAACTACACAAAAAAGGGTGAAATCTATGAAAGAACGGGCTAAAATAACAAAAAAAATGATTAACTCAGTGTAAAAGCATGTAAAATCGATATTTCTATTGTTAGTTCTTAAGACTTTATCATTTATTAAATAATCTAAAAACAAAAGGCCACATTTGAGCTATATGAATTGAAAAAAAAGTATTATGTACTTAACTGAAAAACTTATAATTGGCTTAAGCCAAAGTAAGTCAAAACATAGAAGGGTTAAAATTGATGAAAATTGGTAAAATTCTATTAAAAATATGTATGATAAAAAATGGTAAAATCAATGGAAAAATGGGTTACATAGAAGAAAAACGAGTTAAAACCAAAAAAAATGGTGCAATTTATAAAATAACGGGGTAAACCGGCAAAAATGGATAACTGGTATAAAATGATGATGTTGGCTAAACATGAGATAACAAGGAGGGGGGGGGGGGCGAATCGATGAAAGAACAAAACAAAAAATGAGTTAAATTGGCAAAAAAAAAATGGGAAATAGGGGAGAAAAGAGGTGTAATGAACATAAGAAGAGGTAAAATCGACTA